>PVJD01016695.1:0-20085 GCA_004026545.1 Mormoops blainvillei
GAATTGGTGTTTCAGGATTCTTAGGGCATAATCCCAGCAGTGGAATTGCTGGGTCAAAAGACAGTTCTATTTTTAGGTTTTTGAGGAAATTCCAAACTGTTTTCCACAGTGGCTTCACCAGTCTGCATTCCTACCAACAGTGCACTAGGGTTCCCTTTTCTCCACATCCTTGCCAGCACTTGCTGTGTGTTGATTTCTTTATGATGGCCATTCTGACTAGTGTGAAGTAGTATCTCTTTGTGGTTTTAATTTGCATCTCTCTGTTGGCTAGTGATGCTGAGCATCCTTTCATATGTCTCTGGGCCCTGTGTATGTCCTCCTTGGAGAAGTGTCTGTTCAGGTACTTTACACATTTTTTTAAAAATTGGATTGTTTGTCTTTCTGGAGTGGACTCATGTGAGTTCTTTATATATTTTGGAGATCTAACCCTTGTCAGATGTATCACTGGCAAACATATTCTCCCATATGGTTGGTTCCCCTTTAATTTCATTGTTTTCTTTAGCCACGCAGAAGCTTCTTATTTTGATGAAGTCCCATTTGATTATTCTTTCCTTTATGTCTCTTGTTCAAGGGGGACATATTGGTGAAAATATTGCTGCATGGAATATCTGAGATTTTCCTGCCTATGTTCTCCTCTAGGACTCTTATGGTGTCATGATTTATATTTAAGTGTTTTATCCATCTTGAGTTTATTTTTGTGTGCAGTGTAAGTTGGTGGTCAACTTTAATTTTCTTTTTCTTTTTTTTTTTTTTGGCAAGTAGCTGTCCAGATGTCCCAACAGCATTTGTTGAAGAGGCTATTTTTACTCCATTTAACGCATATGCCCCCTTTGTCAAATATTAATTGAGCATAGAGACATGGGTTTATTGCTGGGCTCTCTAATCTGTTCCATTGAACTATGTGTCAGTTCTTATGCCAGCACCAGACTGTTTTGATGACAGTGGTCTTACAATATAGTTTGATGTCAGGTACTGTGTTCCTTCTGACTTTATCCCTTTTTTTCTCAATTTCTGCAGCTATTCAGGGTCATTTATGATTCCATATAAATTTTTGAAATGTTTGTTCTATATCTGTGAGATATGTCATTGGTATTTTCATAGGGATTGCATCGAATCTAAAAATTGCTTTGGGTAGTATGGACATTTTAATTATGTTAATTCTTCCAATCCATGAACATGGTATATGCTTTCATTTATTTGTATCTTCCTTAATTTCTTTCTTCAGGGTTGTGTATTCTGAGTAGGTGTCTTTAACCTCCTTGGTTAAGTTTGTTCCTAGGTACTTTATTTTTCTTATTTTTATAGCAAGTGGGATTTTTTTCCCCTGATTTCTGATTCTGATATTTAATTTTTGGTGTACAAAAATGCCTTCAATTTCTGAATATTGACTTTGTATCCTGCTGCTTTGTCAAGTTCACTTATTCAGTCGAATTTTTTTTTGGTGGAGTCTATAGGGTTTTGTATGTACACTATCGTTTCATTACAAACAATGACAGTTTTACATCTTCCTTTCCAATTTGGATGCCATTTATTTCTTTTTCTTGTCTGATGGCTGTGGTTAGGACTTCTAATACTATATTGAAAAGAAGCGGTGAAAAGAGACATCCTTGTCTTAGCCCTAATCTTAGTGGTAAAGCTTTTGGTTTTTACCTATTCAATATAATGTTAGATGTAAATTTCTAATATATAGCCTTTATTATGTTGAGGTATGCCCCCTTTATTTCCAATTTGCTGAGTGTTTTTATCATAAATGGGTGATGTATCTTATCAAATGCTTTTTCCACACCTATTTATATGATCATGTGATTTTTGTTTTTCCTTTTGTTTATGTGATGTATGACGTTCATTGATTTGTGAATATTATACCATCCTTGCATCCCTGAGATGAATCCCACTTGATCATGTGTATGATCTTTTTAATGTATTGCTAGATGCAGTTTTCCAATACTTTGTTAAGGATTTTATCATCTAAGTTCATCAGCGATATTGGCCTGTAGTTTTTGTCTTTGTTGTGTCTTTATCTGGTTTAGGGATTAGGATGATGCTGGCCCCATAAAAAGAGATTGGGAGTCTTCCCTATTCTTGGATATTTTGGAATAGTCTGAGAAGGACAGGGGTTGGTTCTTCCTTAAATGTTTTGTAAAAGTCTCCTGTGAAGCTATCTGGTCCAGGACATTTCTGTGCCTGAGTTTTTTGATTACTGCTTCAAATTCACTAGCTATCGGTCTGTACAGGCTGTATGCTTCTTCTTCATTCAGCTTTGGGATATGATATTTTTCTGGAAATTTATCCTTTTCACCCAGGTTATCAATTTTCTTGACATATAATTGTCTGTAGTAATTTCTTCCAATCCTTTGTGTTTCTATAGTATCAGTTGTAATTTCTACTCTTTCATTTCTCTTTTTATTTATTTTCCTACTCTCCCTTTTTTTTCTTGATGATTCTGGTTAAAGGCTTGTTAATTTTGTTTATCTCTTCAAAGAATCATCTTCTGGATTTATTGATCCTTTGAATGGTTCTTTCAGTTTCTATGTCATTCAGTTGTGCTCTGATCTTGATCCTTTCCTTCCTTCTGCTCTTCCTGGGCTTTGTTTGTTGCTGTTTTTCCAGTTTGTGTAGATGTAGGGTTAGGTTGTTTATTTGAAATATTTCTAACTTTTTAGGTAGGTCTGTATTGCTATGAACTTTCCAGTCAGGACTAGCTTTGCTGTGTCCCATAGGATTTGTATTATTATATATTCATTTTCATTTGTTTCCAGAAACTTTTTTGATTTCTTCCATGATCTCATTATGGACCCATTCATTGTTTAATAGTATGCTATTCAGCGTCCATGAGTTTGAAAGTTTTGAGTTTTTTCCTTGAGATTGGCTTATAGTTTTAAGCCCTTGTGTTCTGAGAAAATGCTTGATATAATTTCAATTTTCTTAAATTTGTCGAGTTTGTTTTGTGTCCTATCATGTAGCCTATCTTTGAAAATGTTCCATGTGCATTTGGAAAGAATGCTTATTTTGCTTCTTTGGGATAAATGTTTCTCTCTCTCTCTCTCTCTCTCTCTCTCTCTCTCTCTCTCTCTCTCTGTTAAGTGCATTTGATCTGCACTTATCTGTTAAGTGCATATATATCTGTTAAGTGCATTTGATCTAATGCAGTGTTCAGTGCCACAATATCTTTGTTTATATTTTGTTTGGATGATCTATCCCTTGCTGGTAGTGGGGTATTATAATCCCCTACTATAACTGTCTTGCTATTTATATCTTTCTTCATGTCCTCCTAGATTTTCCTTATGTATTTGGATGCTCCTGTGTTGTGTGCACATAGGTTTACAATATTTATGTCTTCTTGATGGATCTTCCCTTGAGTATTATGAAGCGTCCTTCTGTGTCTCTTTACATGGCCATTGTTTTGAAGTCTATTTTATCTGATATGAGCATTGCTACCCTGGCTTTTTACCCTGTCCATTTGCTTGGAATATTTTTTTACAACCCTCCAATTTCAGTGTGTGTAGGTATTTTGTTCTGACATGGCTCTCTTGTAGGTAGCATATGTGTGGGTACTGTTTTCTTATCCATTCAGCTACTCTGTGTCTTTTAATTGGAGTATTTATTTCAGTTACATTTAAGGTTATTATTGATAGGTACTTATTCATTTTTCTCTTTTTACTTGTGTTCCTCTCTCTCACTCTTTTTCTCCATCTTCTTAAAGTCTCTTTAACATATCTTGCAATGCTGGTTTGGTAGAGGTGTATTCTTTCAGCCTTCTTTTGTCTGAGAAATTCCTTATTTCACCTTCCATTTTAATGAGACCCTTGCTGGGTAGAGTAGTCTTGGTTGCAGCCCTTTGCTTTTAATCACTCAGAATATTTCTTGCAATCCCCTTCTGGCTTGTAGTGTTTCTGATGAGAAGTCAGCTGGTAGGCTTACGGGGCTCGCTTGTATGTTACTTCTATTTCTCCCTTGCTGCCTTTAAGATTCTCTCTTTGTCCTTGATATCTGCCATTTTAAATGGCAGGTCTCTTCGGGTTCCTCTTGACTGGGACCCTGTCCCAATGGGAGTAGGTCTCTTCGGGTTCCTCTTGACTGGGACCCTGTGTGCTTCCTGGACTTGTGTGACTTTTTCTCTCCTCAAATTAGGGAAGTTTTCCATCATTACTTTTTCAAACAGGTTTTCTATCCCTTGTTCCTCTTCTCCTTCTGGTATTCCGATTATACGAATATTGTTACATTTCATGTTGTCCTGCATTTCCCTTAACCCCTCTTCATTCTTTTTTAACCTTTTTTTTATTTTCTTGCTCTTTCTCAGAGTTTTTTTTTTTCTGCTATGTCCTCCAGCTCGCTGATTCGATACTCTAATTCATCTAGCCTGCTTTGATTCCTTCTACTGCGTTCTTCAGTTCAGAAATTGTGTTTTTCATTTCCTCTTGGTTCTTTTTGATAGTTTCTATGTCCTTTTTCTTGCTGATATAGTTGGCAGTGAGCTCCTCTTACTTTCCCTGTAGTTTTTGGTAATTCTCACTCAGCTCACTGAGTTCAGTGAGCTTCCTTATAATCATTGTATTGAACTCAATATTTGATAGTTTACTTGCCTCTATTTCATTTAGTAGTCTTTCTGAGGGTTCCTCCTTTCCTTTCAGTTAGGGGTTGTTTCTTTGTCTTCCCATTATTTGTCTGCCAGAGGAAAACCAAAGCCCATGAAACAAACCCATGACCACTGAAATAACTCCCCCCTGCAATCCCACTATCAACAGCAAATGAATCAGTATTAATATTGCTGTAAAGTGATTAAGACTATTACAAGAAAGGAGAGAAATAAACTATCATATAAAATCTAGTGACTTAAGATGCACCAACTACATGGACAAGAAATGACTGTTAAAAAGATATGTAGTAAAGAAAATGTCACAAATCATGGAGAAGGCCACAGTGGATTTTGTCTTAGTAGTGTCTAGTATTTACTGCTATTTTTTCCTTCTGGATCCACCTCTAGTGATGTCAGATATTGCCCCCATCTGACCTTACACAGTGTGCTTGAGACTTCCCAGGATTTACTGTCCATGTCTGTCTCCTTCAGTTGCTAATCTAATCACTCTGAGTTCAGCAGTCAGGCTTACATACCATAGGGCAGGGTCAAATCCCTCCTGGTTTGGGGGCTAATGTTTCCCCTCAGGCTGCTGTTGTTCAGAGGGGAGTGGTCTGTGTGAACTCGATGGCTGTTGGCTGCTGCTTTATGAGGGATGATTCAGGACCAGGATCCCAGAGGCTACTCTTTCAGTTTTCTCCCCAAAGTCTCCATCCCCAGTCTCTCCTCTAGCATCTCTAGTCCACTCTGTGCCCCCCCCCAACTTTACAGGGATCTACTACTATCTGTGGCTGCCACTCTTCACTCAGCTATCAGGCTTAAGCACCACACGGCAAGGGCAGAGTCCCTCCTGGACGGTGTGCTATTGTTCCCTCTCAGGCTGTCGCTACTCGGGGGAGTGGTCTGCCTGAGCAAGATGGCTGCTGCTGCATGGGGCAGGACTCAGCACCAGGATCCTGGTGGCCACTTTCTCAGTTCTCTCCCCAAAGACTCCGTCCCCAGTCCCTCCTCGGGCATCTCTTGTCCACTCTGCCCCCACCTTTGCCGGAGCCCAGGGTAAGTGGCTGCCAATGAAAAATCTATGTGTTGGCCCTTTAAATGTCTCTTTCAGTGTTTAACCAACCAGTGTCTCTGGCTGGAAGTAATTCTGCCACTTTTCGCTGCTGGCTCTAATCTATGTAATTTTGGGGCTCTGGTACTGTAGGTTGGGGATCACCACTTATGGTTTTGACTCCACACTTCTCAGGGGGATCTAACTGACCACTTAAATATCCATCTCATGCTGCTGCCTGGGGGTGCCCAGTCAGCCTTCTTGCATCTCCGCCACACTCTTTACCAGGCAGGTTGTGCTGAACTTATTCTTTCTGTTCAAGGTTATAAGCCTTCTCTCTCACTATTGTTCAGTTGTTTATTCCAGGTTATTTCTCCACCCTTTAGTTGTAATTCCAGATTGGTTCTGGGAGTAGATTAATGTGACTTCTATTCATTCATCTGCCATCTTGATCTCCTTCCCATAGTTTTTATCCACTCATCTACCAATGGACACTTGGGCTGCTTCCATATCTTTGTGACTGTAAATAATGCTGCAATGAACATAGGGGTGCTTATGTTCTTTTGAACTAGTGTTTTGGGTTCCTTTTGATATATTCCTAGAAGTGAGATCACTGGCTCAAAAGGCAGGTCCATTTTTAATTTTCTGAGGTACCACCATACTGCTTTCCACAGTGGCTACACCAGTGTGCATTTCCCCCAACAGTGCAAGAGTTCCATTTCTCTGCATCCTCACCAACACTTGTTAGTTGATTTATTGATGATAGCCATTCTGATAGCTTTGAGATGATATTTCATTGTGGTTTAATTTGCATTTCTCTGATGTTCAGCATATCTTCATATATATGACACACATCTGTGTGTCATCTTTGGAGAAGTGTCTATTCAGGTCCTTTGTCCATTTTTTAATTGGGTTGTTTGTTTTGTTTTGGTGTTGAGTTTTATAAGTTCTTTATAAATTTTCGATATTAACCCTTTATCAGATGTATTGGCGAATACAGTCTCCCATTCCATGAGTTGTCCTTTTATTTGGTTGATGATTTCCTTTGCTGTGCAAAAACATTTTAGTTTGATGTAGTCCCATTAATTTATTTTTTTTCTTTTTAACACTTGCTGGGGAGATATATCTGGTAAAATATTGCTATGAACAATGTCTGAGGTTTTGTTAGCTATGCTTTCTTGTATGATTTTTATATTTTGGGTCTAACATTTAAGTCTTTGATCCATTTTGAATTTATTCTAGAGTTCGGTGTAAGAAGGTGGTCTGTTTCATTTTTATTCACATATATGTCAAATTTTCCGAACACCACTTAGTGAATAAACTATCTTTAGCTGAATGTATATACTTCTTTCCTCTGGTGAATATTAATTGACTATAAAGGTGTGGGTTTCTTTCTTGGTAATCTATTCTGTTCCATTGATCTTTGTGTCTGTTTTTAATGCTAGTACCATGATGTTTTCATTATTATGTCCTTCTAGTATAGTTTGATATTAAGTAGCATGGTTCCTCCAACCTTGTTCTTCTTTCTCAGGATTGCTATTGCTATGCAGGGCCTTTTGTGGTTCCGTATAAGTTTTTGAAATATTTTTTCTAGTGTTATGAAATATGTCATTGGATTCTTGATAGGAATTGTGTTTAGTCTATAGATTGCTTTGGGTAGTATGGACATTTTAATGATGTTAATCCTTCCTATCCATGAACACAGAATGTACTTCTACTTATTTGTATCTTATTCAATTTCTTTCTTCAGTATCTTATAATTTTCTGAGTACAGGTCTTTCACATCCTTGGTTAGGTTTATTCCTAGGTATTTTATTCTTTTTGTAGCAATTGTGAGTGGGATCATTTTCTTAATTTTCCTTTATTTTACTTCATTATTGGCATATAAATATGCAACTGGTTCCTGTATATTAACTTTGTGTCCTGCTCCTGTACTGAATTTATTTATCAATTTTAATAGTTCCATAGTGAATACTTTGGGATTTTCTGTGTACAATATGATGTCATCTGCAAATAATTACAGTTATATTTCTTCCCCTCCAATTTGGATGCCTTTTATTTCTTCTTCTTGTCCGATTGCTGTAGCTAGGACATCCAGTACTATGTTAAATAAGAGAAGGGAAAACAGACATCCCTGTCTTGTTTCTGATCTTAAGGGGAATGCTTGGAGTTTTTGCCCATTGAATATGATGCTGGCAGTGGGTTTGCCATATATGGCCTTTGTTATGTTTAGGTATGTTCCTTCTAATTCCATTTTGCTGAGAGTTTTTATCATAAATCATGCTGGGCTTTAACAAAAAAAATTCTGCATTTATTGATATGATCGTGTGGTTTCTATCCTTCATTTTGTTTGTGCGGTGAATCACATTTATTGATTTGCAAATATTTCATTCCTGGAATAAATCCCACTTGATCATGGTCTATGATCTTTTTGATGCATTGCTGTATTCAGTTTGTTAATATTGTGTTGAATATTTTAGCATCGATGTTCATCAGGGATATTGACCTATAATTTTCTTTCTTTGTAGTGTCTTTATCTGTTTTTGGAATTAGGGTAATGCTGGCCTCATACAATGAGTTTGGGAGACTTCTCTCCTTTTCAATTTTGTGACATAGTTTGAGAAGGAGAGGTATTAATTCTTAACAGAATGTTTGGTAAAATTAACCTGTAAAGCCATCTGGTCCAGGGTTTTTGTTTGTTGGGAGTTTTTTGATTACTTTTTCAATTGCACTAGGTATAATCTGTCTATTCAGATGCTCTGATTCTTCCTGATTTAGTTTTGGAAGATTGTGTGTTTCTAGCAATTCATCCATTTTGTACAGGTTGTCCAGTTTGTTGGCCTATAGTTGTCCATAATATTTTCTTAGGATCCTTTGTATGTCTTTGGTGTCAGCTGATATTTCTCCTCTTTCATTTCTGAGTTTATTTATTTGGGCCCTCTCTTCCTTTTTCTTGATGAGTCTGGTTAAAGAGGTATCAATTTTTTTATCTTTCCAAATAGCCAGCTCTTAGAGTCACTGACATTTTATATAATTTTTTACACTCTATTTCATTTATTTCTGCTCTGATCTTTATTATTTCCTTCCTTCTACTCACTCTGGGCTTTGCTTGTTGTTCTTTTTCAAGTTTCTTTAAGTGTGAAGTTAAGCTGTTTATTTGAGTTTTTTCTTGTTTTTTCTTTTTCTTTTTGAGATAAGCCTGTAATGCTATGAATTTCCCTCTTAGGTTTGCTTTCCCAGTGTCCACAGATTTTGTATTGTTGTGTCCTCATTTTCATTTGTTTCAAGGTATCTTTTAATTTCTCTCTTGATCTCACTGTTGACCCATTCATTGTTTAATAACATGTTATTTAGTTGCCATGTCTTTGCATGTTTTTCAGTGTTCTCTTGTGATTGATTTTTGGTTTCATAGTATTGTGGTCAGAGATGATGTTTGATATGATTTCAATCTTCTTAAATTTATTGAGGCTTGTTTTGCATCCTACCATGTGATATAATCCTAGAAAAAATTCCATGTGTACTTCAAAAGTATGTATATTCTGCTGTCTTGGGGTGAAGTGCTTTGAAGATATCAATTAAATCCATTTGAAACAGTATGTCATTTAAATCCTCTCTCTCCTTGTTGAATTTTCTGTCTGTAAGATCAACCCACTGAAGTCAATGGGGTGTTAAAATCCCCAGCTATGAGTATATTTCTGTCAATCTCTTTATGTTCATCAAGATATGCTTTACATATTTAGGTGCTCCTATGTTGGCTGAGTAAATGTTTACTAGGATTATAGCCTCTTGTTGGATTGTTCCCTTTATCATTATATAGTGTTCTTCTTTGTCTCTGATTATAGCCTTAGTTTTAAAGTGTATTTTATTGGGTATAAGTAGTGCTACCCCAGCTTTTTATTTGTTTTTTACTTTCCATTTGCATGAAATATCTTTTTCCATCCTATTAGTCTGTGTGTATCTTTCAAGTTGAGATGTGTCTCATGGAAGCAGTATATCTTGATTTCTTATCCATTCAGCTACCCTATGTCTTTTGGTTGGTGGTATTGCTTCCCCTCAGACTGATGCCATTTGGAAAGGAGTGCTCTGCCTGAGAAAAATGGCTTCTGCGGAATGGGGAATGACTCAGCACAGGGATCCTGGTGGCTCTTCATTCAGTTCTCCTTCTAGATCCACCAACCTCAGACTCCCTTCAAATGTCTCTAGTCCTTCCTGCCCTCCCTCTGCCAGAGCCTAGGTTAAGTGGCTGCAAATGACATTTTGTGTGTTGGCCCTTTAAGAGGCTGAGTCTGTAGCCATCTCTCCCTGGCAGATGGAAACCCTGGCTTTTCACAGCTGGATGTTATCTGGTTTCCTTTCTGGCTCTGGTGCTGTAGCCTGGAGAGCCCAGTTTGGCATTTAAACCCCACACTTCTTGGGAGGAACCCTTAGCCCATGAAATATGCCTCCGGTACTTCAGCTGATTCCCATGGGAGTCCCACCAGCCCCCTTGCATCTCCTCCACACTCCTTACCAGTCACGTTTTGGTGAAGTGGTTTCTTCTATCTGTCCTTGGTTATAAGGCTTCTCTCCATTGTGTGCTCAATTGGTTATTCAGGATGATTTATGTACAATTTAGCTGTAATTCGAGATTTGGTCCTGGTAGGAGGTTAGTGTAGCTTCCACGTATTCCTCTACCACCTTGGATCTGCCCATCAGTGTTCTATTTCTTAATATAAATGCTGGTTACTGTTATGTTAACTTTGTGAATGTTCATTAATCTGTTTGATTAATATTTGTGCATTTTTGTTTGCAAATTATACTTTCACTTTCAAAGTTTTAAAAGCAAAATATGTATATTTTATTTTCCTTTTTTAAAATTTAGGTTTGTTGATCAAAGATTCTATGGCTCCAAAGGGGAGGAGTGAAAATTATACATGAAAAACATTTGTTTATACATTTGTTCCTGATTGGACAGAGGAGGCAAGCAACTTTTGATCACTTGCTCTATCATGAATGGTGGGAGGGCTTCCCAACAACCTGTAGAGGTAGGTATTTCATTTCCATTTTTAGAGATGGTAAAGAACCAAGGATAAGAAGATGAATGATTTCAACTATGATTGTATGATTCAGCATTTCCGGAATGACAAACTCATGGAACATCAGAGAAAGAAAGGCTTCTGAAGAGCATCTAGTCCAGCCCTTCTGTTTTACAAAAGGAGAAGATGTGTCTCTGAATGGAAAGGACTCATTCAAGAATACCCACCTACTGAAAGAGAAAGAACTAGAAGTTTTTGGCAAATGCACCACGACCATCATTTATGGACAATTTATCAAAATGATTTATAAAATGGAGGGAAAAGAACATTAAATTTGGAGTTGGAAGATTTGGGTCCTGTCCCAGTTTTTCCAAGTAAGCCTGACTTACCCCTTTGGGTTTTAATTTTCTTACCTATGAAAAACGTTGGGACAATAACAAAGTCAACAGGAGGAGTAAGTCTTGAATCCATGACAGAGGAAGATTCAGTTTTTCTGGGGCCTGAAGCTTATAACAGTTGGATAAGAGTATAAAATTACCAATACAAAATTAGGAACAAATGTGAATATATAAAATGAGAATATAAATATAATAGAGTACACATCTGAAGAGTCAATAAATGTTAGACACATACCAAAATTCAGTAAAAGTGACATAGGAAGAGCATATTTTCATTAATTAACCACCTGATACCTCTGTAATATATTATTCCTAGTTTTCTTGTCTTGTATAGTTGGAGACTCGCCAGATTTAGTACAGTTGTACTGATTTATTATGGCAATGTAGTAAGAACACATAAATGGATCACAAGGGGGGAAAGCCACAGGCAGAGCCTGGAGGAACCCATGTACACTCTTCCTTAGGCTCTCTTCCTCCCATGAGAGGCCACATACAACTCACTCTTCCCTCAGCAATGAAAATACTGTGACATGTATGTGAGGTTTCTGTCCAAGGCAGCCAGGACTCGATGTCCACACTTTTTACTGAGGGCTGGTCATATAGGCACCTTCTGACTAGTGTGCACCAAACTTCCAGATTCCCAGAAGGAAAGAAGGGGTTCAAATCACATTGTTTGTAAAAATAGTCTAAGCACAAGTGAGCCAGTCTCATCACTTCTATGTTACCTGGGTGATACTCAGATGTCAGCAGAGGGCCACCTCAGGCCTGCTACATTAACACTTTTCTTCACAGTACTCAATGTTTGCTGTCCTGCCACACATCTGTGCCTCACAATCACAATAATTCTCAAGAATGCCATCTCATACAACACACATCCAGCGTTAATATAAATCTATGTTGTGTTTATAATTGTGTACACTTCACACTGAGTATATTCCTGACAGGAAAGAACTTGTATTTGCCCATTTTACATATCTGATCATGATTGGAAGATTTTTCTCCAGACTAGCTTCTGGTTCCATACATTGTGGGACACTATACAAGGACCTAAACTAAGAACTGTATTTCTTCCATTGCTCAAGTGAGAAATCTAACATGAAGCTAGGTAGACATTGAGTGGACAGGAGGAGGAACTAGTAGAGAGGAGTCAGGCTTCTTAAACCACAGGCAGAGAAACTATCTTGGGCAGGGACAGAATCGAATCAAGCAATCCAGAAACCAAAGGGACAGCTAAGAAAGACAACCTTCTAAATTGGTCAATACTGAATTCCCAAATGGTACAGTCATAGTATCAAATGTTTCTCAAGTGTGAAGGGGTCTTCTAGGTACCATAGTCTACCTCCCACTTTCTGTGGGTAGATTGAGCAGATGGTCATAGTTAGAGTAAGAAGGACTGGTTGAGTCTTGCTTCAGTCACTTACTGTGTGAGCTGAGGTAAATCACTTTCCCTCTATGAATCTCAGCTGCCTTATCTCTAAAGTGAAGAAAATGATAATGCAGCTCCAGGAGACTGGGGAGAATCCAATATGGTATGAAGATGAGGAAAATGACCTGGGGAGGCATTCTTCCTAACCCAGAACATTCAGATCCATGGGCAAGGATGCTGTGAACTGCAAAACCTTGCAGGAATGTTAGCTTTGCTTATTACTGTAGAGACAATGCACAGGAGCCATGCTGAACTACCTTTCTGCATATAGTTGTGATGCTTGGAACATGCAACTCTCACTGACTCTTCTCTCTCCCTAATGTACAAGCAGTTCAAAGCAGTGGTTTGTGTATATTTTAGAGGGAAATTGACAGTACTACTTTGGCATTAAGTTGATATGAATAAGAGTCACTTTGCAAAAAGATGTATTCCAAAAAGTAGTTTTTCCAGAAAGGGAGAAGAAAGGAGGGAGGAGGGGACACAAGGAAACACCAAAATGTCTCAAAGACAGATAGGAAAGCAAGGGCAGATTTGCTGTGACTACAGATGTTAATTGCACTCCATCATCTCCTTACTAGCCCCTCTCCAAGCTCCGCTATATCCTAGTAGGAACATGTATATGGAAGGGATTGGCAGCAAAGTAAAGAGGTATGTAGTTTTTAAAGTCACATGGCCTTGGACTACACATATTCCCAGGGGCAAACAGCAGATTCGATGGAAAATCTGCTACCACAGTTTATTCTGGAGAATCCATCAGCTGGACTCTCAAGTGTGGGGATGAATGTATATGTCAGATTGGGTAGTTCTCAACTCCAGTACTAAGGATGAAAATTTAAGGATGGTGCCTTTGGAAAGCTCTGAAGCACAGCAGGTCTTTAAATCTCCTGTCTGATTTGGCCTCTCCTTGCACTCAAGAGAACACAACTATAAGTGAGTAAATAAAGTTGACTCTTTGGTTGCCATCATAAAATATATTCTGTGAAATGCATACTCATTTTATTTAAGTGCCATAATCTCTCCTGCACTCAAGAAAGATGTGGACTGGCTCATGGACATGGAATGTGATTCAAAACCCTGAATTTTATTGCACCATAGCTGGAGTGGTCAGTGAGGCTGAGCCTCCTGTTTTTCAGATTGGAAATGAGATGTGTAGCAAAGGGAATTACCCAAGAATACATACAGGGTCCAGGACCAACCCCACACTTGAGGAGCATATCAGGGCAATAGGTTCAGAGTACCTATCCTGTGTTCCCAACTTGTCTGGTGGCCACAAGGACTCTGTGTTGGCCAGTTCTGTGCTTGAATCCCAAGTTTTCCAATCCAACTGAGAAAACTAAGCCCAAGTCTCGCATCCTCTGTGCTATCAGTTTCCTAATCTGTCCAGTGGATCTAACAGCATCTATTTTGCCAGGTTGATTCAAGGATCATAGGAGATAAGATGCGGAAGGCACCGTTGCACCTCTTCCTTTGCCTGGGCTGTTCCTATCATCTCCAATCTCCTGCCCTCCAGCTAAAAGCTGATTTCTCAGGAGTAGATTCCTGTATTACCACCTTAAAAATCCTGCCCATTCTTCAATGTGAAGCTCAGAGCCAGCCTCTCTTAGAAGCATTCCTGATCTCCCAGTGAGATGCATCCTGGCATTTCCTGAGGCCTCATAGCGCTTCACAGATGGTTCTGTGGATGGTGTCTGGGCCTACATCACCTCAAATGAGTGTTACTGACATACTTGTCTTTGTTATCCAACTAGCACTAGCATGCACTGACTCTAGAGCAGGGCCTCTCACTCATCTGCCAAATCCAGCATGGTACAGTAGCTTGGCATGGTAGTGTCAATGAATGCTGCTAGATGACTCAAACAGAACAGGTTATCACCATTATCAGTTAACACCTATTGAGTATCTCCTCTGGCAGAGGCAGGCTCTAGGGACAGCACAAAGATAAACTTGGCAGGGTCCTTGTCCTCAGAGGCATTCTGGTGTAGCTAGGGTAACGGGACACACATATACACACACAAAATGTAAGTTGCCCAATGTAACCTTACACGAAAGGAGTACTACAGACAGTGTTCTGAGGCTGTCAGGAAGAAGGAGAAGTCCCAGAAGCCAGCATCAGAGTCTTCATGAGAATACAGGAGGTGAGGAGGCAGGGGATCTGCCATTAGAGGGAAGTGTGGAGGGTGGATGCACCCAGTGCTGGAACACTGGGAAAGACTCCAGGATGTGGGAGTGGAAAGGACCACAGTGATTGAGGAGGCAGGACAGGGCTGCCTTGAATGAGGCTATATTGTGATTCAAGCCTCATGAAATGTATAGAGTGATGACTAAGCCAGGACCCATCTAGTACTTGTAGTAAGTCCATGACTTGAGGACTGCTTTTATTATCCTCATTTGACAAATGGGCAAACTGAAACTAGGGAAGTTCTGTAACTTGAATGCCAAGCACTGTGAGCCAGTGCAACCCCTGGACAAAGTTGTGCTTTAATAAGCATGGTTATGCTACGGGGGAGGCCAGGACCACAACGGAAGGGGTAGCTGGGTGGAGAGGGATAAGAAATCTGCTTGTGTCATGTACACAAAGGCCTCAGCTTTGAAAGTGCTCAGGAAATAGCAGAAAAACAGGATATTCTTCCAGAAACTTTTCCGTAAGGATTCTATCTATGGTGCCTCTACATCTCACTACTGATTTTATACCAGGGGTGGAGAACTGAGTAGGAGACAGGTGGCTGGGAAAAGAGAATCTTGTGCTTTGTGAAAGGTGTCCAGGGAAGGCTCACATGCAGGTCCTCCAGATGTGCCTGTGGTGAACTGGATATTTTGGGAAGTGACAGGAATGCACAGCACTCCATATCAGGCCTCCCCCAGCATTGGGCTCCATAGCTCTAGCCCCACATCTCCACTCAGAGATTCCAGATAGTTTGAATGTTGCCTTTCTTAAGGCCCCTCACATTTTCTACATGTCTATGGCCTGTGAGAAATTTCCCAGGCTTCTCCATCTTTATAGACCCAATGCCTGGCACAAAGGAGGAACTCAGACACTGAAGAGTGAAGAGATCAAGGGAGGAAGGGAGGAACGAGGGTTACTGATGGCCATTGATGGTGGTAATGATGGACCAGTCACTAGAATGTCAGCTTTTCAAAGAGGAAAAGTTAGGTACACTTTTCCTTCTGTGTTCCTCACATAACTGATATTAACTGAGCTCATTGACAAGCTCTAAGAACACACATCTACTAAAATATTCTCCTTGCCAATCTAGCATAAAAGGAACCCCTTTGTGTTTGATTCCCACCTACCTGGCGTTCAATCTTCCCTCCCTGTCTTAGATGGTGCACATGCTGCCTCTTTCCCTGTGAGAAAACTTTCATCCTTCTTAATGAAAGGCTTGGGCAAAACCACAAAGAATACTTGGCTATTATGTCATATTTCACAATGGACAAATGACATTTAAACATATCGGCCACTCTAGGAACTTGGTTTTCTTTGTCCCCTTGTTAAAGTAGGCCCCCCATTTTAACCATGACATTACTGACCTGAATCAAAGACTGATAAGCAAAGCCCTATAATCTGTCAAAGCAGCAGCTGGTCTTCTGGACATACACTCAAGGGACATCCCAGCAAGGAATGGAGAAAACAGAGTACACTGTACTGACATTGAACTTGGGCCACTCAACTCAGCATTGAATAGAAAGGATGGAGGCCATTTACATGAAGTCTCTTTTCTAGGTACTATATCATTAAGATTATCAAGAAAGTACACTAAGACTTCCAGTCAAGATGGAGGCATAGGTAAACACAGTTCACTTCCCTGCACAACCACAGTAAAAATTACAACTAAACTACAAAACAACTATCTAGAATTGTCAGAAAATTAAGCTGTATGTAAGTCCAACAACCAAGGAATTAAAGAAGTCACATTCATCCCAAACAGGTGGGAGGGGCAGAGACCAGAGACACACAGAGAAGTATGGAAATGCAGATTGGGTGGTCCCACATCTATGTGTGGTAGAAAAAAAATCAGGAGGGATACCTTGGGAGCAAGGGATACTAGCCCCACACTGGACCACCCAGCCCAGTGTTCCAGCACCAAGAAGTTAAGTCCCCATAACTTCTGGTTGTAAAATCCAGTGGGGGTTGGAAAGGGGGAAGAACTCTGGGATTCTCAGGAGTCTCCTTTCAAAGAGCCTCAACAGACTAAGTCCTGAGTAGAATCACTCACCTCTGAGCTCCAGGACCAGGGAAGAAAGAGGGGCAGGGGCACCAGAGGCATATGGGAAGAAACTGAAGTGCCTGGCATCAGGGTAGGTGCCAGGGGACAGCTTCCTCCTAGACAAAACTCCAGAGGCCAGACAGTAGCATTGTTCTCTTTCTAAGCCCTCCCCTACACAGAGCCACAGAATGGCAACCCCATATCTGAGACTCCATCAACCTGGTTCACATGGGTTACTCCACCCTGGTAATTACCTAAGGCTCTGCCCCATCCAACTTACCAGTGCATTTTTCTACAATAGGCCATGCTACTGAGATGAGTAGTCAAAGCATCTCTACCTAATACATAGAAACAAACACGGGGAGGCTGCCAAAATGAGGAGACAAAGAAATATGGCCTAAATGAAGAATGGAACAAAACTCCAGAAAAAAAAAAACCTAGAAAAATGGAGATAAGCAATCTAACACATGCAGAGTTCAAAGCACTGGTTATTAGGATGCTCAAGGAACTCACTGGATACTTCAACAGCATAAATAAAGACCCAGGTCAAAATGAAGGTTACACTAAGTAAAATAAAGAAAAATTTACAGGGAATCAACAATGGAGTGGATGAAGCCAAGAATCAAATCAATGATTTGGAAGATAAGGAAGAAAATATTCAGAGTAGCAAGAAGGAAAAATAATCAAACAAACAAGGACAGACTAAGGAGCCTCTGGAATAGCTTCAAATGTACCAACATTCGAATCATAGGGGTGCTGGAAGGAGAAGAGAAAGGACAAGAAATTGAAGACTTATTTAAAAAAAATAATGAAAGAAAACTTCCCTAATATGGTGAAGGAAATAGACATGCAAGTCCTAGAAGCACAGAGTCCCAAACAAGATGATTACAAAGAGGACCACACCAAGACATATCATAATTAAAATGCCAAAGGTTAAAGAGAAAGAGAGAATCTTCAAAAAAGCAAGAGAAAAGCAGATATTTACCCACAAAGGAGTTCCCGTAAGACTGTAAGCTGATTTCTCAAAAGAAACTTTGCAGGCAAGAAAGGACTGGCAAGAAGTATTCAAAGTGATGAAAATCAAGGACCTACAACCATGATTACTCTTTCTAGCTAAGCTATCATTTAGAATGGAAGGGCTGATAAAGTGCTTTCCAAACAAGCTAAAGCTAAAGGAGTTCATCATCACCAAGACATTATTATATAAAATGTTAAAGGGACTTATTTAAGAAAAAGAAGATCAAAACTATGAACATTAAAATGGTAATAAATTCACAACTATCAACAACTGAATCCAAAAAACAAACTAAGCAAACAAGCAGAACAGAAACAGAATAATAGATGTGGAGCTCATTTGGAGGGTTACCAGCTGGTAAGGGGAAGGAGGGGAATGGGGAAAAAGGTACAGGGATTAAGAAACACAAATCTGTAGGTACAAAATAGAGAGGGGGGTGTTAAGAACAGTATAGGAAATGGAGAAACCAAAGTACTTATACGCACGACCCATGGACATGAACTAAGGTGGGGATTGCTGGAGGTAATGGGGTACTGGATAAAGGGGGTCAAAGGGGGAAAATTGGGACACCTGTAATAGCATAATCAATAAAATATATTTTAAAAAAGAAAAAAAAAACAAGAAAAGAAAGTACACTGATGCCAGATACACTGACAGCTATCTAATATTCTAAACCTTCACTTCGACTTAAGAGCATGAAAGCAGACCTTGGCCAGAACCTGAAAGCAGGTCACACTTATTTCTGCCAGAAGCTCCCTTAGAAAAGTCTCCATTACCTCTTATAATTAGACCTCCTTAGGTACCCAGGTTGCCATCAAACCAAAGTACAACTCTCCCTAATTGTGTGGATAATTAAACAATTTCTTAACCAAAATTGTATTCTTCACAAAATATTTTACAGATGCTTTATATACTCATATTTGGAAGAGAAACAAGTACTTGCTGTCTCCCACATGTCCCAGAAAGTCAGTTTCCAGATCTGCATAATCAAGGATTTTGCCCTCAGTAGAGACATTCACTCGACACAAATTTTCAATTTATGATATAATCAGAGTATCAGTAGGTAAAGAACTCAAAATAAAAGGCTATGAAAGGTAAAAGGCATTCTGAGATCAGACTGTGGCTTTCCAAAACATTATCCATAGACCAGCCGCCTGGGAATCATCTTGGATGTGGTTAAAAATGTAAAATATCAGTTCTCCCCCAGAACCGGTGAATCAGAGTTGCATTTGACAAGATTGCCGAGGGATCTGAAAGCACATTAAAGTTTGAGACCCATGAATCTAGAGCGCTGGTTTTCAAATTGTGTCATGTGGCTTGCTTCATGGGCTTCTCTGAGAAATGGGCTAAGTAGAGATGGAAAGGGGTGTGAGGATTGGATCTTGCATCAGTTGAGCAGCCGGCCCCTGATCTGTTTGGGAGATTGAACCTATGTCCAGATGAAGATATTTCATAACCACAAAGGTTTGAGAGCCACTATTCTAGCCAATCATCTCATTTCTTAAAGATATTTATTTATTTTTAGAGGCAAGGGAAAGAAGAGAGAAAAGAGGGGGAGAGGAACATCCATGTGCAAGAGATACATCAGTTGGTTGTCTCTCATGTGCTGCCCAACTGGGGACCTTTCCCACAACCCAGGCATATGCTCTGACTAGGAATTGAACCAATGGTCTTTTGGTATGCAGGCTGGCACTCAATCCACTGAGCCACACATCCAGGGCCATCTCATTTTTTTTTAATATTGCACAACTGAGATCTTCCAGTGAGGATAAGGGACTTTTGCCAAGATCGCATCATAGTCCCTTGAATGCTCTTAGAAAACTCTGAAATTTATAAAGCCTGGGAATCAGGAAAAATGTTCATAGTCAGTGTTGCGGGAATTACCTCCAACCTACAAAAGTAGAAACAAAGACTGAGAACCTGAGCTCCACCAAGAAAGTACACTGTGTGTAAGGTTGTTCCACAGCAACTGCCCCATGAAGTATGTGGCATCTGTGCCACCTGATTTACAAGAGAGGACAGAGAGACATGGAAACAGTAATTGCCAAGACCACATAGGAAGAGTAAAGCTGACAACCACACCCAGGTCCTCAGGCCCCAAAGATCAGGCTCTGGACCTCATCATTCCACCATATCATAGCCATGCAGCCCCTGCCCTAGCCCCACTGTGGGCCCTACATATTGCTCCAGCCTATGAACTACACAGACACATGTCCACTCAAAAAAGGGAGCACTTCCATTCTCATGAACTCATGGGATTCAAACAATGGGCTTCCATGCCAAAGTCTGGGCTTCTGATACAGTTATTTCTCAAAGAAAATGCAAGCTGAGTTGCTAAATTTTCATGGTAATGTATTAGGAATTTGTTTGTTTTAATATCCATCATTCTATATCTGACA
>PVJD01016696.1:0-20084 GCA_004026545.1 Mormoops blainvillei
CCCCCCCCATCCTCACCCCCCCAGCTAGGTCAACTCCTAGCGGAACTCGTTGTAGAATATCAAACACAGGAAGAACCTTAGACCTCATCCATTCTGTGTGTTTTGAAGTGTGATTTTCAAGACAAGCATTTTTACATGAATACTTGCTGATTTATTTTAATGTGCATTTATAAACCATATGCAACTAGCCTCTCAAACCTGTCATTTCTGAGGTATTACTACGTAGAGTGAGGCAAGTCTTGGTGGCTCCCTCGGGCAGATCTTGAGGATTACAGGGTGGTGTTCCCATCTACCCATGGGCATGGGAGACCTGAAATAAGCAAACGTCCCTGTTGTAGTAACCACGTGGAAGTAAGGCTTATGCAGATGAAGAATTTCAGCCTCCTTCTATGAATGATCAGAAGGTGGCAGCGGCGGTGGGGAGGCAAAGGTAGACCAGATGCCTGATAGATTCTGACAGCATTTGGAGCCTGCACCACGTCTCTTCCTGTTGCCTACCCATCTTGACATACTATTGGAACAGGTAGAATATAAACTAGTTCCTCCCGAACACCTGGGGCACTTTATTTAAAGTTACCTCATTTCCGTCCACCGACATCATTGTGCAGCAAATGCTATCTTCCGTTCTACACAACGAAGGGGAGCCTGCCACGCAAGGACTTGGAGTAACTTGCTGAGGCCCTTCCTGCTGCTCAGACACAGACCCAGTGATGCGACACAGCCCCCTCCCACAGCATCAAACTGTGTCGCAGGGAGCCGCGAAGCTACCAAAATGAGCTTTTAGGTTTTGGAAACAGAAACACATGCAGAGATGTGGCACCATTTGCCCCCTCCCTGGAGTGTTCTGCCCCGGAAGGAATAGAACCAGGACCAGAATTGCTGTGCAGGCCGGCCGGCCAGCTGGCCAGCCTGCCGGCCTGACGGCTGGGTAGGAGTTGCCTGGGCAGTGGGATGCCTCCCCCTTGGGTGGCACCGTGTGTCCCGGACCAGCGGAAGGCTCTTTGCCAGCGGGAGAGGTGCGTGCTGGCGCCCCCGTAGGCTCGGGTCTCTCTGGGTGCCACAGTAGGAGTGAGCAGCCGCGGCTGACAGTGTGAGTCAGAGCGGAGCCCAGAATAGAAGCCGGGGGGCATGTGTGTGTCCTCGTCATTCTGGTTAAAGATGATTAAGCTTTTATACATAACACTGTGTGCAGACTGCTTCAGGATCGTTTATTAGTGTCACCTGGCAACAGCTCTCTGCGTTAGCCACACCCACCATAGGGTGATGAACTGGATCACCCAGGGCCCAACCCGCTGTTTGTGCGCTGTCAAGTGTCCTTCCAGCTCATTCATTCATTCGCTCATTCGTTTGTTCATGCGAGCACTTTTATTAGGCCCCTCTTTGGACGTAGCTTTATATTTGACAGCATTTCCTTTTCACTGCTGGGAGCATTTAATACGTGGTAAAAATGGAAATGCCGGTGTTCTGTTTGCATCGGAGTGCCTCTGAAGTTGCCCTGGCTGTGCTGGGGCTGGAGAAGTTGCACTCGTCTGGCCCTTGTTAGGCCGGGGGTGACTCTGCACCTTCTTCTGAGTGCCCGCTCAGACAGCCCTTCCCCCAGAAGCCTTGTGGGCATCCAGGTTCTATCACTGGAAGTAGGCTTGAAGGCCTTTTGTTCCACTTCTGCCGGGGCCCATTGTTTTCCCCAAGTGTGCTTTCTTGAGTACTGACCGTATCCCAGGTTGCTGGGTTTGTCTCAAGCCCTTGCCTTTATTTCCTTATTTTAAAACTGACTATCTTGTGATGCCGTTCCGAAATTAGCAAGCATGGTGATAAAACATCGTCATGCTATAGGTTTGAATTTGCAGGGGTCGCTCCCCTGAGGCAGGTGGGTTTTGCTCAAGCCCCAGGCCTGAGGCGTGGCTGGCATGGGGCTCACAGGGATTATAGGCCCAATCTCCTGTGGGATACGCCAGAGTTTCTGTCCCATCTCATCCGTTATCATTTTCTGTTTAAAATAAGCATTTTGTTTCAATAGGAGGGCGTTAATTTCTAATTGCTAACATCTACACATCTCCAACCATAAGAAAGACTTCAATAAGTGTTTTCTTAGTAGCTTCCCTACAGCCGGATGCTATCTAGCTTTCTCTTGCAGGGACCCCATCATGTCTTACAGTTGCATGTCTGTCAGTAATGTTCATTGCTCAGATCCATTGAACTCTAGCATTTAAAAATTATTTTTAATTTTAATTTTTAAAAAAATTTTCTTGGGTTTTTTCTTTTTGGCCCGCCCTTCCGTCCTTCCTTCCTTCCTTCCTCCCTCCCTCCCTTCTCCTGTTTGAGTATCGAAAGCGAATAGACTTTCTCCTGCCCTTGACGATAGTCCGTCTCTCTTGGCTTCCGGCTTTGAACAGAGTGGGTCGCTGGGCCCTGAGGGGAGTCCCAGAGGTTGCTGAGCTTTGTCTGCCCCACAGACCTTGACTTAAGATGCTATTTTAGCCTTTTCTGCTTGCCCTTCGCAAAAGAAAAATGGAAATAAAAATAAAAATAAAAATAAAGGTAGTTATAGACAGGTTCGTCTGACGGGTAACCTTGCAGGGGCCTTGTTTATTTTTCAAATCCCATGTTTAGAAACAAACAAAACAAAGTCAGGTGCACCTGCCATTTGTAGGGTACCTGTTGTGTGCCACATAAGATGTGAAGCATTTCCCAAACCTTTTTATTAAATCCTCACAGTAACCCTTGCAGATCACCGTTTTTTCAGTTGGGTGAACTGTGCTTAAGTGACTCGCCTACTGTCACCTGGCCGAAGGAGGCAGGGCCGGCCTTGGGCTCAGCGCTGTTCTCCTCTGAGCCCAGGGCTCCGCTCTGGTCCCCCCGCCACGAAAACATAACGGCTTCCTCAGGTTGACAGGAAACGACTGAGTCCCGGGTCCGGTGGGATTCCCCCTGTGCATCTTACTCTCCTTGCCGGTGGTCGGTAGAGATCTCTTTACCGTGCCTAGTTGCCGCAGAGACCGCAGAGGCTTTGTCCCAGCCTCTTCATTGGCCTTCCTGGAGGCCCTGAGAGGGCAGTGACCGCCTAGACCCCGCTCACAGCTGGTTTCCTGAGGAAGCGTTCCCATCCCCCTCTGTGCAGGGGCGTGTGGCTCTCTGGGTGGAGAATGCTGTTAGGGGAGCATGGCCACTGAGAGCTGTGACGACCACAACTCAGCACATGGAACATTCTGGAATCCCTTCTGTGGAAGCCTTGTGTGGAGCGCTCTTCCACTGCCCCCACCACCGAGGCTCTGTCTTTGTTCTAAAACCAGAGACCGTCCCTCGTGTGTACTCCTCACCCAGGGGTGGGTCTGCAGGAGCCTGTCAGTCAGCAGCTTCGAGGTGGAAGGCACTTCGCAGAGCCCGAGGCCGAACTCCGGCTCCATCATGTAGTGTTTCTGCTCTCTCGCAGCACCCCTCCACCTCCCATTCACCCTTCAAGACCCAACTTAAACGTCAGCTCCATAAAGAACCCCCTCTCCTGCTCAGATGGAAGGCATCCCTCTCTGTTGAATGCCCCGTGGTCCTGCCGCCATCGGCTGATCTGAAATGTGTCTTCTTTATCAGGCCATAAGGCTAGTGGAGGGCAGAGTCTTGCCTGACTCACTGTGGTCCTCACCCACCCCCAGCACCTTACCCAGCTTTTCGTTTCTAGTTGGCACATAATATATTTTAAAATATGTCACCTGTAGATATATGAATGACTATTTCAAAAACTAGTGTTTTTAGTTTTATATGTAGTGTAAGTCACAACTGTCTCCCCCAAGATTCCGTCTGTTCTCATTCAGACCAGTAACAAAGGCCATCTTTGTCAGATCGGTCTTTTTTATTTATTTATTTTTAGTAAACCAGAGAGCTTGGAGAGAAAAAAGCGATTTGCTTCCTTTATAATTAGCCTTGCTGATTAGACTATCTTTTCCATTATGTTTTGGTTTTACTTTCCTGGAGTTTATCAAGTGGCCTCTTTTCTGTGAAGGTCACCCTTCAAATGAGGAAGGGTGCTTGATTAGAGCCCTGGGGAATTTACTGTGTATGTTTTTTTTTTTTTTTTCCAAAAATAAGGAGTGTGGGAGGAGGACTGATGTGAGTGGAAGGGTGAAAGGTCAGCCCTTGAGCCATAAAAAGGGGCCTTCACACTGAGAAACTGAAACTGGTGCCGCCTGAACAAGATTTTTGTTGTTACCGGCAACTGCTAAAGTAATTAACAGTCACTGTTATTTTTGAGTTTGTTTTTATGTTTGACAGAGCTTCCTGACCAATTCCTCGTGGCCTGCTTTCTGTGCCCAGGGCAAGTTGCTTTTATATTTTTAAGGTCATTGATAATTGCATTCATCGACTATGACTTTATGTTACCTATTTGAACGTGTCTATTTTATTTATTTATTTTTTCTACAGATGGATTTCACAGTCCATTCTAGAGTGTCTTGGTAGACTGCTTCACTCCCGGGGGCAACTTCAATCTTGTTCAGAGCCTAAAAGAGTGTTCGGTGTGTCTGAACTGCGCACCCAGCTGGCCTCCTTCCTGCCTGGTTTGTCCGGGACTCAGTTGGGGACATGCTGAGAGCAGTTTAACCTTCGCACTTACTTCCTCTTGTCCTTAGCTGAACCGAGAGTTATTCTGGGGAGCGAAGGGTCCCTGGAGTATTGAGAGCAAAGAGCAGAAGGAAGTTTGTTTCCATCCATCCATCCATCCATCCATCCATCCATCCATCCTGCCATCCAATCAATCCTTTGTTCCAGTTGGGGTAGGAACAAAGGCAGGTTTTGAGGATGCAGAAGACAAGACAAAACCCCATTCCCGTGAACATACTTTTGACACTAAGCTTGTTCCAACTCCGTTTGCGTGGGGAGGGAGGCGTCCTAGCTACCTTAGGCCTACCTGTTTAGGCCTCACTGCTCTCTGCGAGGTAGATCGTATTAGGGGTTGTATACACACACACGCATCTGTAAACACACTGGTGTGTGGTGTTTTGCAAAACAGTTACAGCTAAGGAAATATGCAGCCTGGGTTTGAAAATAAACGGTCTCTTCCCAGCTGTGCGATATTGAACCGGGGACTCCAAGGGGACTCCAACGTGGTTCAGAGCCTCGTGCCTTCCTTTGTTGAATGAAGCTGATGGTTGGACCCGCACCTCGCACCTCGGGGCACTGAGATAATGAGGGAAGTGTTCGGGAAAAGGCCGGGCTGCAACTGGGAAGCACTTAGTAGGTGGGATTCTAACAGGAGAGGAGTGATGTTCCTCCGCCTTCTTAGATTTAGAGGCCGGGCCTGTGAAATAAGCTGACAGGTTAACAGGGGAGAAGTGTACACATTTAACTGAATGTTAAAAATTTTAGGTGGCAGGAGGGTATAGGGAGGGAACTTTGTAGAAAGGAGAAAATCCCCACAGAAGCAGCTGGGATGGAAGGCTTTTATACTATTCTGACAAAGGATACATTTGCAGAGAGGTGACAATACAAAGAAAAGGGGCTTTGGGACTTTTTTAGGGGCAGCACATTATGGGAAGGTAAATATGTGGGGGGCACTAATGATAGAAAGGGGTTATTCTGCAAGGTTTTTTTATACAGATTCTTCCTGGTGCCATCTCCATCTCTGATGATAAGATTGCCCCGTCCCCCGGTGTGGGAAGGGTGGGGGGCACCTTCACCGGGGAGTTTCTGCCCTGCTTTCAGACCGGTGGGGAAAGGGCTGAGAGCTAGCCTGCGTCTGCTTTTCCTCAATGCCTTCTGCTCAACGTAGTCAGCGTACAGGGTGGCGTAGTTTTGGGTGGCGTAGTCTGCTGTCCTACACTGTGGGTTCGCAGACGTATACCTGGGTGGGCGTGAGAAAGCAGAGGCTCTTTCTGACTTCAGGGCCCACACTTTTGCCCGGGAGTCTGGAGTCTGTCCTGCACCAGGATGACCTTTGATCCAGTTTGTGTTGGAAAGGCAGCTGGTGGCAGAGAATCCGGGGACCCTGGGGCTCCGTGGTTCCACCATGTAACTGCTGGGCAGTTTTGGACACGTTCCCTGACCTCTCCTGGTCTCACTTTGCTCATTTCGGAGATGCTGCTTTCTCTCTGGATTGTTTTGTTCTGGTTACCTCCTTCGCTTCCTGCAAGTCCGTGTTCACATGTCCAATGGAGGAGACCTGCTCCTGACGGCCACCCTTGCCTTCCATTCCCAGTCCCCCTTGCTCTGCATTTTCTTTATTTCCATAACATTAATCGCCTTCTTGGTTTTTGTTTTTCTTTAAGATTTTATTTAGTTATTTTGAGAGAGAGGGGGAGGGGGGGACAAGAGAGGGAGAGAAACAGCGATATGCGAGAGAAACATCGATCAGCTGTCTTTGCACACGCTCCAACTGGGGACCAACCCTGCAGCCCAGGCTTATTCCCTGACGGGGAATCGAACCGGCGACCTTTTGGTTTATGGGACGACGCCCAAGCCACTGAACCATACCGGTCAGGGTTTATCACCTTCCAACACATGATAGGATTGACATTTTTAATGTATTATGTTTATTTTTAATTAACTCTTTCCCCCATTGGAATGTAACTTTATTAAGGGTTGGGATCTTTATTTACTTTAAGTCTAGACCTCCTTCACGTTCCCTGACACAAACAGGTGTTGTGAATAGTTGACCAAATTACTGAGCAAAAAAAAAAAAACAAACCCGCAGCTACTTCTGGCTGCTGTCAGCTTGGAGCTGGCCTGGCTGTGGGAGCAGGCCCTGGTGTTTTCCCGTTGGCCGTGAAGAATTTCCCAGCACACCAGCATGTGGCAAAGCCATTCTGTGATGGTGAGGACAAAAACAAGACCATTCCCTAATCAAGACCAAGCACAGATGAAAACAAGAACGACTGCAGTCCACAAAAATGATCCCCGCCCCCCTTGCGCGGCCCCCTGAGTGATTGCTGTTTCTTTCCCGATTACAGCTCAAGCCCTGCCCTGTGCCCCCTTCCTCCTGGGGAAACATCGTAAGGGTCCCTGGCCACAGAATTCCTGCTTTATGACAGCACCCACTAGACTGGCAGGGGTGTCCACCCTGCGACTGGTGGGCTGCATGCAGCCCAGGATGGTTATGAATGCAGCCCAACCCAAAATTGTAAATTTACTTAAAACATTAGGAGATTTTTTGTGATTATGTGTTGCAGTGTGTTTAATCTGTGACCCAAGATAACTTTTCTTCTTCCCATGTGGCCTAGAGACACCAAAAGGTTGGACACCCCTGTAACTAGAGCAAAACGATGCTTCCTTGAACCCTCCCCCAAATCGCTGAATAAGCATGAGTTGTAAATTGAGGATCCCCTCTTACGCTCTTACTGAGACACCTGTGATTCTCCGTGGTCTGAGAAACCCAAATTTGCTTGACCTCGGTTGTGTTCCTGGTAGTCTTTGCCTGGAGGCTTCAATATCATGTCTCATGGTGAATAAAACTTTGTAACTAGGCATTGCTACACAAATGTAGCAATGTAGGTTATTATTACTAGCTGAACGATACTGAACAGGTGCATTATCTGCTGGCTCTAAATATTCTAATTTGCACAATGAGAGGGTTGACCAGATGACTCACTAGGTTTCCTTACAGTTGTCACATTCTGTAATTTCTGAGTATTACTAAGCACTTACTGTGAGATACACATATATTGCAGAGACAGTAAAAGAAGCAGAAGAGGGAGGTGGCATCTTGGAATTCCCTCCTGGGTGGCAGCACTGAGTTGCTGTGTGGGATTCTAACAGGGGAGGAGTGATGTTCCTCCGCCCTCTTAGATTCAGAGGCCGGGCCTGTGAAATAAGCTGACAGGTTAACAGGGGGAAAGTGTATACATTTAATTGAATGTTAAAAATTTTCAGTGCTGCAGCCCAGTATCTTGCTGGGCCCCAAACTTGGTTTTATTAACTATAAAAATGTGATGATGTTGATTAATAGTATCGATCCCAATATTAATGATGAATAATAGCATTCAGTTTTCTAGAGCTTACACTGTTAGCTCAATCAAGCTCTCATTCATCCTCATAGTAACCTTGTAAGTACTGTTACTCCATGAAACATGGGAAAATAAAGCCACAGAGAAGTTAAGTAACTTTGCTGAGATCACACGGCTAAGCAGCGTTAGAACTGGGATTCAAACTTAGGTCTTTGTCATCGTAAGTCACATATGATCATATGGTGACCACTAAGCCCCAACTCTTAATCGTGACGCTTTGGTGAACTAATTGTGAACTAAGGTGATTGCTACGTAAGAAATGTGCAGGAGGTTTCAGCATGAACCCTGCTTTGAAGAAAGCACAGTTTCATTGGGGGGCTAAGTCGTACACACACTTGGTGGTTGAAACAAGCCAGGATGGGGCATACGTGCTCAAGGCACAGAGGCTGAGGAGAGGGAAAGCCTATGGACTGGGTGGATAGAGAGAAGGTCCAACTGCAAGACGCAGTGCAGGTCTTGAGCAGAGCCTCCTTTGAAGTCCGGGGACCCGAGGTCTTATTCTGGTTTTTCTACAGATGAGGACTTACCTCTAATTGTTAGATTTTTACTTTGTAAAAAAATAGTAATCTTTCCTTATTTCACATAGTAGGTCACACCTGGGAAAGTGCTTTATAAATGGTCATGTTCTTAGGAGTGTAGGACCTCCCTGTAGCTGTGGAGGAGAAAATCACAGGCAGTTTTAAGGCATTTCACGAAACATAATCCAGGGGCTAAGTGACCCCCTCGGCTTCCCCTACCCAAACTCTAGGAAGGACAGTTGCCACAGGAACCTCGTTATGATCATCCAGCAGACGTGGACTTGTTGGGTGGAGTGCTGTATTTAAAGGCGCTTTGGGTTACGTGCAGGGTGTTAGGAGCAGGAGTGTGGTGAGAGAGGCATGCTGGGACTGGGGCGGGATTATAATAAGGAGGGAAGCCAACGAGGCCCCGCCCACCATCAGGACCCAGCGGGCCCCATCTTTAACCATCTACTCTCTCTCCTCCTCCCTGAGCCAGCCCTAATTTTAGTTGTTCAAGGATTTAAACTGGAAAATGTGTTAGCTAGATTATCCTTCCAAATAAGATTGGAGAGTCTACCTGTATTGAAGGGGTGAGAGTTTCTTCTGTGGAATTTGAGGTCATGCTGATTAATAATAGTGATGTTGGTGATAATAACAATGGCAGTAATGATGATGATGATGATAGTACCACCATCTACCGTTCGTTGGGTGTTATATGCCGGACGCTGTATTCAGCATTTGCGTGCATAGCTTCATTTAGCATTTACCACAAATTCATTGTTACCTGCCTTTGCTAATGAAGAAACCAAGGCCCAGAAAGGCTAAATTACCCCCTAGCAGTCCCCCAGCTAGATTTCACCTAGGTCCTCCTGACCCAGTCCCAAAGCCCTAAGACTGCTCTCCGGTGTCCTAGTCGATAATCGTACGGCATGAGAGCTGTTACCTAGGGCCCCCATCTCTTAGTTGAGACCTGAGGTTGGAAGAGGCAAGGTCCCTGTTTGAAGGTCATGTCCCTGACGGAAGTGAGGCCCGGGTTAGGGCCTGGATCTTATCGATCTAGAGAGTTAATATGCCTTTTCTCCTGGTGGATTGAAATACGTGTGGTCGTGGCTGCCGTGGTCTCACAGACAGATGTGTGGTCCCCTTCTGTTTGTCAGTCAGGAAAGCCCTAAGCCTACGGAGCCAAACTGCCTGGCCCGAGGTGACCTGGGTTTGCTGTTTATTTAATCTCTTAAAGCCTGTTTGTTTCCTCCTGTGGCAAACTGAGATAATAACTGTATCCACGCCATGGGTTTGTAATAAGAACCAAGGAATTGATATACAGGGCCCGGCAGAAGTAAGACCTGCCCGAGTGTGGTTGGTAGGGTAATCATATGGGTGTAATAATTCACAGTTTTAATTCGAACATTCCACCTAAAATGTTAGATGGTGTGCTTGAATATGATATTGTTATGTTACAGACTTACATGCTTATGATTTTGTGATAAAAGATTTTTTGTAATCAACGAGGGGCGTTATTTGTGCCGGACCCTGTGTTTAACATTCTTAGCCCGTACCTAGGACACAGTGAGTTGTCAGCAAGTGTTATCTGTTAGTAAGGTGTCCCGTTGCTTGTGTGAAGGTTATCGCTCTAACCCGAGTCAGCTCCAGTATGCTGGCGTACTTCCCATTGCTCCCAGGATCCAGATCACCCTGGAAACATGGGTGCTGTGGAGGCTGGTGGGGTGCTGCATGGGCGGGGGGTGGAGAGGTACTGGTTCATGAAAAAACGTTTACTTACCAGGCCCGCCCAGGTGGTTGGGGTGTCTGTGACATGGACCCCTGTATGTGTGTGTGAGTGTGTGTGTGCGTATCTGCTGGATGTGGGATTTGGGGGGCAGGTTTATTCTGATGCAGCATCTTGTCTTGGGGCGACTTGGGGAGGCAAAGGCATCGCCTGAGGATTGAGACTGAGGACACACCATTGCCCCTAGATCAAAAATGGCTCAGGACATAGAGCTTGTGTCCCGCTCATCTTCCTGTGCACGGGCCCCTATGACAGAGCAGGTGCTCGCTGGGTGAATGGGAACAGCTCTTGGTGACTGGGTGCAGACAGAGTAGATGGGGACATGCAGATGGAGAACATGGAAGCAGAGTGAGTGAAAGAGGGGCTGGGAGTGGAGAAGGAAGGAATTAATTAGCCTTTATTGTGAACTGGCCTTTCTAACCCTTTTAGAAACCCTAGAAGGTGGTGGAAATGGTCCTCCGATTAGGAGACCAGAAGAGGTGTCTCGAGGTGTCTCAGACGACTTACTTGCCCAGGGCTAGTCCCGGGTGGATCAAGAACCTGCATCTCAGTCCCTCTGGGATGGACCCAACGGACTTGCCTTGAGTCACCGGTTGAGTGCCAGTCAGTTCAGAATTAGGGATCTTTAACTGCTGGTGGGCTTGCCTGTGGCGAAGCCACTGGGATGTAAGGGACCCCGTGCCTGGCACTGGGCATCTTAGCCTCAGTGTGGCTTTTGGAATGCCCCTTCCCTTCTTTAGTAGAGGCAACCTCTGGGTCAGGTCTGGGTGGGCTCCTGATGTGGGGACAGGTTGCAACGGGCCTCTTTCTTTCTCTCCATTAATGCCAAAGCGGGGCTGGTTATCACTCTGAGCGAGCAATTCAGCGGCCCTGGAGCGGTGGAGGGGCAGGACCGAGCTGCCGGCCGAGCAGCCTCACCGCCTGCCCTTTCCCATCCTGCACCCTTGGTTCCATGAGCCCGGTCTCAAGGTTGCTTAGCCACCATCTTGCTTCCATTCTGCCACACCAGCGATTTTCAGCCTTTTTCATCTCCTGGCACACATACATTAATTACTAAAATTCTGCGGCACAACAAAAGATATATTTTTTTGCCGATGTGACAAAAAATAGGTATACTTTTGATTCATTCACACCAGATGGCTACTGTGTGTTGGCTATTCTCATTTCTTTATTTGACAATCTAAGGGAAAAGAGGCCAGTGCCCCTGAATAAACAGTCAGGTGTGGCATGTTTTAGAAATTCTTGTGGCACACTGGTTGAAAAATCGCTGGTTTATACTCTGTACTGTAGACGTAAGTATATTTGTAATGAAGAATATTGGGGTAGCTGAGATAGATTGGGAGGGGGATATTTGATTAGTCTCATTAAGCACCTCCTTGTTTATAATCTGAGCTTCCACACCAGATACCAGCATTAGTGTACGTCTAGTAAATAAACCCACAAAGGACTTAAAAAAAGTCTACGTTGTCTGATTTTTTGTTTGCTGTGTCTCTGGCTTCTTTCACGGGATTAGTAACTGGCCATAGAGGGTGGTCACGTTTCACCACAGGGCGCCCCCGTGGAGCGGAATACTGGCATCCATCATTTTGGGATCCTTAAGACTGTTAAGGAAACAGGCTGTTAATTTTGTGACCACCAGTTAGCATTAGTGGGGGCAGCAGGAATTACTGGTTTGATTATTGATCGAGGGCAATGGCTTATACTTAGGCGATTTTGGGGAGGAGAAAACTGATGAGTGTGTGAAGTAAAGTAGCAAAAGTTGGAGCCGTGCTTTTGTTTGTTTGTTTGTTTGTTTATAAAGGCAGTTGCTTTAAAAAAAGACAAAATGCGAAGTGGTGAAAAACAGGATCCGCTTGGGTTTTCCTAATTTATAATCTGAGGAGACGATTGGGAATTTCTAGAAGACTCTCACACAGTCCATCTGAGGGAGCCCCTGTGCAGGCCAGTTGATAGTATACACACATTGCTATTTCTTAGACGCCAACGGGACTGAATAGCATTGCTTATTTATTCAATAACCAGTTAGCAGTCACTTACAATGTAAAAGCACCATTCTGGACAAATGCCAGAATTTAAACGGGAAATTGCTAGAACTTCAACTATACTCAGTACCGTTAATGTGTGAAGTGTATCTTATTGAATTCTAATTTTAAAAATATCAATAATTTCACGTTAAAAAGTTTCAGAACAGTAGGGTTTAATGTAATTTGGGTAAAAATTAAAAAGGTATAACTTTATGTAAAAGTGTACGTGTGAAACATGTTGGAAAATACGGAAGAAACTGACAAATAATCAGTTCAGTATGGAGAGCGGTCCCCGTGGCTGTCAGCAGCATCGACAGAGAACAGCCGCCTGCTACCTGCCTCCTGATGAAGCTAAGTCAGGGCCCTTGACCCAGTGAAAACGCCGGAAGCGCAGAGGGCAGAGGCACGTGTTAAATGGCCAACAGCGATGATCGCGGAAATCCAGGCAGCCGGAAACTATAGAAAAGTGACTCAGCGCTTCATCAAATTAATTGTCAGGAGGAAAAAATGACGGCGCAGGGACCTTAAATATAAGATGATGGTAAAAATTAATGTTCTTTTAAAATTTCCATTCTGTAATGTAAAGCTCTTTTTAATTTTAGTGGACATACAATATTATATTAGTTTCAGAGGTACATCATAGTGATTTGACATCTGTATATGCGTTTACCTTACAAAGTGATTGCCAGAAGTCTATGTGGAATTTAAAAAAGCTGAACAAATGAACAAACAAAACAAAGCAAACAGACTCATAGATACAGAAAACAAATGGATAGTTGCCGGAGGGTTGGGCAGTGGGGGGATGGGCAAAAAGGTGGACAGACTTACAGCCTAACTAAGCCATGACAGTGTAAAGGACAGCACAGGGAAGACAGTCAACAGTAGAGGAATTAATGTTGTTTTTCTTTGCTTAGTAATGAAACTGACTAGATCATACTGTATTGGGGATTTTCTTAAAAATAACCTCAGAGACATGGGAATGGGTAGGCTGGAGAGGAAACATGACTGACCACCACTTGATAACTGTTGAGGCTGGGTCATAGCTATTAGGGATTCTCTCTTGTTCTGAATGTGCTTGACATGTTCCATAATAAAAATTTTAAGTGAAATAATAACCAACTTGGTCTATTTCTGATCCATTCCACAGAGAGAGGCATCATAAGGTCCATTGTAAGTAACGTCCTAAAATATTTCCAATTGACGAGATCTTAGAAGGGTGATGTGGTTTGCAAACACTATTTCCCGAGGGTCCAGGATTCTGGGAGACAGGCTCACCAAGTCCCACAAATGTACTTTGATCACAGCTGTTCCACTGACATGTTTTGTATCTTGGAGTTTCCTCATAGATTTCATTTGGGGTGTTTTTTCTGCTAGAAAAAAAAGAGTTTAGAAACCAGCCCCTAATTTTATAAACAAGGAAACTGAAGCCCAGAAAGGGAAGGTGATATGCCCAAGTTCACACAGTGGGAAAATTCCAGAGACTCGGTCCTCTTCTTAGAGGTTTCCTGTACCTCTCAGTCATGCTAATGGTTACTCTCTAAACCTCCTGCATAGGGTCCCCCAGAAGATAGCTCACCTGAATTCTGGTGTCCAGAGAGTTCTTTCCCTTGAAGTGGAGGCTGGGCTGAACTCATTCTCTGGCATGCGAAGCATCTGCCGTGTGTTCCAAGCTCCCCACCTTGTTCTCTTAACTCAGTGGAGCCCCTGGGCCAGGGAACCTCGTACTGGGAGGATAACATGGAATTCGGGAAATGAACAATCTCATTGGGATGCTACACAGGCTGGAAAACCTGTATGTTGAGCCCTTAATCACTGTTAATGGTTGTTTCACCTGCTGCTCATTTTTATTTGTCTTCAGTAGAGCCCAGGGGCCTCGGAGGGGCTCCAGAGGTGCCCCAGGTGCACAGGTGGATCATACCTCGCAGGGCTGTTTCTGTCAGCTGATGGATCTCCTTCCCCCCCTAACCAGATACCCACCTGTGAAGAGAGGGGAGAGGGTAAACCGGGAGTATGAGGGAGAGAGGCAGGAACGGATTGTTGGAGCCCAGAGTTGCTTAAATGTATCTCTCATGCTGATGTTAGATTAGTGGCCCTCAAACTTTTGTTACTGTCCCCCAAACCTGCGGGATAGGACTCATTTCCATCAGGAACATTTGGGTGGAGTTTGGGCCAGGTTGGGGTGTGGGGCACTGGGGGGACACGTGGGACGGGTGGCAGTGGCAGTGGCAGTGAGTTTTGGACGTAGCTGGAAGAAGCCCCTTAAAAATCTTTGCTTGACCTGCATCTTCATCCGTCTGCCCCCACGTAACCGTTGAGATCTCTTTTTTTTTTTTAGTGTCTTAGTTTGACATTTAGAACAAGGCTGGGTTAGCTTTATGGAGTATTCTTAGAACTGAACTCAGGACTGGCATCCGTCCACTGGAGGCATAATCCGTCATTTTAGTCTTTAATGAGTGCCTACTGTATTCCCTGAGTTAAAGGGATGGCTGAGACCCAGCACACACTCAAAGGCGCGTAGTCTAATAATTTCATGAGAAAATCAAACACAGAAGCTCAATTTTATTGACTTTGCTCCTTGCCAGGAACCATGCTAATGTATCACCTGCGTTTGGTCATTGAGTCCTTGCAACAGCCACAAGGGAGAGGTACCATTAATCACCCCATTTTATAGATGGGCCAGATGGCCTGCGCTGGTGCTGTAATTTGCCTGAGGTGCTAGAGCTAGTACTAAGTGCCAGAGACAGGATTTGACACTAGGCAGCCAGCTGTCTCCAGAGCACCCACTCTTTCCAGTTTACCACTCTCCCGCTTCCCACTGTGGAGGGCACAGCCTCCCCGCCCACTGCAGTGTGATGAGCACGTCCACCGAAGCAGACCTAAACGCAGAGGTACTGGAGAAGCAGGGCTGACCCACTGTCACCCTTGGGGACGAGAGAAGGGAAGGTCAGGAAGGCTTCACAGAGGAGGTCAAACCCGGGCTGGGGTTTGTGGAGGACAAGGAGCCTACCAAGCAGGCTAAGAGTGGAAATTCTGGACCAGAACATGCAGGACCCCAGAGGCACCAACAGATTCCCGATCTGGAAAACAGCAGGTGGTTGGGTTGTGCTGGGTTGGAAAGTACAGGTGGGAGAGAGCAATACATGCCGGAGGAGTTCTGTGAGGCTAACAGCTGTGCTGCCCTCCGATTCAGTAACCACTGGTCACATGGGGCTACTTTAAATTAATTAAAATAAAATAAAATAATCCAGTTTCTCATCTCGGTAGTCCCGCGCAGCGAGGCTCCCACGTTGGACAGCACGGATGGAGAACATTCACGCCAAGGCAGAGAACGCTGTAGGACAGTGCTGGGCTCAGTTTTCTTTTCTGGCACACGCCTGTCAAGCCGCACCTGGTGCTCCGTGTTTACCTGCATGCGGCTGGGTTCAGAGGGCTCGGATGGTGCTGGTGGGAGAACCTGTGTTGGAAGTCTGGGTGCACGGCGGAGGAGTGAGGGAAGAAGCGGGGTACAATTTCTCAGGAGGTGGATATTGGTAACTTTTTTTTTTTTTGACACTGCTCAAATCAATATTTTTTAAAAATCCCAAGAAATATGTCATTTCCCCTCTAAGCCAGCGGAGCTACTAGTTTCATTAAAAAGGCAATGGCAAATCTATTTTTAATTTTATTTTTTTATTAAAAACCACCCTACTGCTTGAGATCGTAATCTCTAACTGAATAATAGGTGTCACTGCAAAGTTGCAAATAGCCAATGCAACAGCAATTGTTGCAGTTACTTAATAAATAGGATGCGGGGCTTTACATTAGTGTAGGGACAAAAATAGGTCAAAAAGTACAGCGTCCTGACTTTCCAGATGGCGACGAACCATTTAGAGCCATAAAGAGATTTTGATTTAGATAATGGTGACCTTGTTTAATTTTACAGAATTTATACGTTGTGAAAGGAACTTGGCTTCCTTTGAAGTTTCATAGGCGGCCGATCAGTATTTTAGAGTGCCGTGACCAAGAGATTCGGTTTGGAGGGCTTTTTGTGATTCGCTTCCCGGGTTTTTCAAGCGATTTGCCACTCTTCTTGGAGTCCCTGGTTTTGGAAGATTTGTTACTGGAGTCCCGATTTTGTCTCTCAGGACCTGGGGGACTGTAGGCATCTCTTGGTTTTCCAACTCAGCCTTCATTCACCTCGCTCAGTTTTCCTCTGGAAATCCACACTTCAGCCTGTGAACTTTGGGGGAGAGGATGTCGTACTTGACTTCGTGGTGAGACATATGGCTCACGTTCCCCCGGGCTGTAGTGATTTGGGTGGGCAGATGGTCTAGAAAGAACCAATAAGATGTGATGAGGCTTTTGTAGGGACTGTTGAGAAAGGTGTGTGTGTTCTGTCCACTGGCCTTGAACCTTGGAGGACGTGGCCGTGCACATCCTAGCTACATCCTGCCGAGCAGCTGTCTCATCGCAGCTTGGCATCTGGGAATAAGAGCAGAGAGCCGAGAGATGGGGAGGGACCCTTGGACCAAGATCAAACCTTGCCTGTCCACTCATGGGCTTTGTAGATTATAAGCCATTCCTTTCTTGGTTTCATTTAGAATAATTAGTTTTTCTATCATTTGCAACTAGAAAAGCCCTGATACAGTCTCTGTGAGCCTTTTAAAAATGTACATATTTGTAAAGGGGAAATAACGAAGGAAGATCACATGTCAACAAACATTTCAGAGCAGTAAAAACCGTACCCTGATATATGGAAGGAAAAATATGCTAGCACCGTTCTTTCTGATTTATTTATTTGTCTTTATTTATTGATGAGAGAGAGACAGTCAGTCAGTCATCGACCTGTTGTACCCATCCACACATTCATTGGCTGACTCCCGTATGGCCCTGAGCAGGGACTGAATCCGCAGCTGTGGCGTACCTGGAGGGTGCTCTAACCAACTGAGCTGCCCAGCCAGGGCCTATGCCAGAACCCTTCAAAGTAAGTATTGACTTTGTTCTTGTTAGACAAGGGGCAGCAACTTTGTTTGAGGGATCAAAGTTGGCATAAGAGATTAGATTCCATTATAACACTTTTAACATTTTCCCAAAGCGAGCTAGCCTCCAGAAATCACTTTAACTGAATATATGTAAAAGCGGTTCTTAAGGAATATGGGTAAAACTTCAAAAAAGATCTTTTATTTTTAGGACCATTTTTGCTTTTCTGAACTAGGTCCTTTTTGAATGTACGCGGTCTCTATTAATTTTCCTAGATTTTTAAGTAAGGGCTGTCCATTTTGGGGGGCACTTACTAAACCGGCTGTTTTTATACTGAAGTTTGAAGGAGGGTAGAATTATAAGCCTTCTTGTGTGGATGTGTGTTTCCCACATTATACAAGTTCCTCTGTTGGTTTGTATCATTTCTTAGAGACATTGTAAAGGCATGTTCTCTCATTATGTGGCCTGTGGGTCATTTTATAATGATTTCATAATCCATAAGTGACTGGAATGAACAATTTTATGTCGTAAGCAGCAGAAAGGGCATGTGCTTTAAGGCTGGGAGGGTCTGGATTTGAAATCCGGAGCTACCACTCCGTAGGTCTGGTGACCCATCTGAAAAAATGAAGGATCTTGGTTTTCTGTGAATAGCGTGTTTGTTGTGTGGGTTCAGTGAGGCAGTGTGTGTGTGTGTGTGTGTGTGTGTGTGAAGATGCCTCACACCTAAGGGTAGTCAGTAATCACTTTTTTTAAATTCATGCAAATGAGATATTTTAAGGATGACAGGCTAGATCTAGGGAATTAAAAATTTCATGAAAGAATCAATTGGTCCCTGTAGCATTCATCTTTTAATTCTGTAGGCTACTAAATCTTATTCTCACCAAATGTTCTTTTTTTTTTAAAATAAACATTTGCTTTACTTAATCTTTTTAAAATATGTTTATTGATTTTAGAGAAAGAGGAAGGCAGGGGGAGAGAGAGGGAGGGGGAGAGAGAGAAACATTGATTGGTTGCCTCCCATATGCACCCCAACTGGAGACTGAACCTGCAACCTTGGTACGTGCCCTGACGGGGAGTCGAACCCCTAATCTTTTTGGTGTACAGGACGGTGCTCCAACCAACTGAGCCACCTTGGTCAGGACCCAAATGTTCTGTTTTTGTGATTAGGACAAATTTTGGTAGAATAATGAGAATGTTCTCTGCTCAGGCATGTTAAGAAAAAATGTTTACTTGTTTGTTATTCATTCATTCATTCATTCAACAAATGTATAATGAGGGCTTTTTCTGCCAGGTTTTGAAGAAATGTCTTTTTTCCTCTCCTGAGTCATTTCTTGACTACCTAGTAGGTCTGTGGACTGGGATTTTTCTGAAGCTGATGTTTAGATAAAAAATTCCACCTTTGCTTTCTCTCTTGGTATAGATTCTGCTGTCCTGAGAGTGGTCCATTCCTTTCATTTGTTTCTTTTCTCCCATGATGCAAATAAAAACCCGGAGAGCTGTCATGTGGAAGACGGGCTGGGCAGACTGTGCAGACAGCGTGGGGGAGACCCAGGGGCTGCAGGAGAGTCACAGGGCCACGGGGGCTACCTCCGGCAGCACTTCCAGAGTAGGGGCTTGCCGCCAGCAAGGCTGGCTGTTCCAGAATGCAGGTGAGATTTATCGCCGAAGGTGCTTTAGAGAGTTGAAAGGACAATTTTTAACAAACATTTTTTGAGATCCTGGTGGCTCTATGAGTCACTGGAGATTGAGGAGAGGAGATCCCACCAGCCCTAGTCCCAGCCACAGAATGTCAGGAGGACCTTGACCTTCAGACCGGGTGATGATAAGAGAGAGCAATGGGGAGTCGTCTAGAGCAGGAATCAGCACTTAGGGCCCAACACCTGTTCCCATGTAGCCCATGAGCTAACATTTTTACATTTTTCAGTGTGAACATTACGTAAAATGTAGGTGTGAGTGCCCACAAATAAAGTTTTGGTGGCACATCAAGCTCACTGATTCATTTACTGCAATGGCAGAGTGGATTGGTTGCAGCCGAGACCGTATGGCCTGCAAAGCCCCAAATATTTACTGTCTGACCTTTTACATAAAAAGCTTTCTGATCCCTGTCCCATAGTAGAGCCTCCTGACTCTTCTCACCCTGCAGCTCTGTGGAAAATAATCACATTTGCACAGCATACTGGGATAAATGGAGACTGCTCTCTGGCCTAGAGCTGGAGGAAGGGAATTTCTGCACGCCCGAACCCCTCATTCCGTCCCACCTGTGGCCCTTTGATGTGGGCCCCCTTGCCCGGGTCGGCAGCTCTTCCCCTGTGGCTTCTCAGAGACCCCTCAAGACTCAGACATCGGGTAACTTCTTGTAAAGCCCTTCACAGTTGACAGATGCTTTTCACCTGTACTGCTACCTTTTCCTCTTTGTCCTCACCCTCCAGTGTGCCTTTCACAATCTCTTGGCTCCTGGTCCTCCACTAGACTAGCCTTTCTCGAAGGCGTTACAGGCAGGGACCAAAGTGTTGTTAAGAAATCTCCGTGTTGTTGGGGAAACAGTACTTGTATAATGTCTTATTGAGCTTTGCTTTATTGCTCTTCAGAGATGTTGGGTGTGCGAGCTGGTTTTTGTTTTTCGTTTTTGTTTTTTTTTACAAATTGAAAGCAAGACCCTCCACCAGGTACAAGATTACAACTTGCTTTATCGCATTGCTCGCTTTACCGTGATGATCCAGAACCAAACCTGCAGCGTCTCCGAGGTCTGCCTGTATGTGGAGTGGAGGGTGTTACAAAGACTCCGTGCCTTTGACGTGACTGTCATGGGATCTGCCCCATCCCCAAC
>PVJD01016697.1:0-20081 GCA_004026545.1 Mormoops blainvillei
TGAGGCACATTCAGCGGCAGCAGCCTGCGGAGACATTCTAAATCCCGATTAAAGAATCAGGCATGAAATATACACTTACTAGGTCAAGTGTCAGCTGTGGGAAAAACACCTTTCTTGTTTCCTGTACTATTTCTGAATATCATTATTCCACAGTGTACAGAGAAGGAAAGTCATCGTTCTCTGGGGACAGCATGCTATCTGTTTTTTCTTGGGGCAGATCTTTTCTGGGTCACCTGCTGCTTCAACAGCTCTGAGCAACCTAACAGGCCAACCATCCGATTCCATTCTCCTACTACGTCATGTGAGAGAAGCCGCTTTGCAGTGAGTGAGGCCAGGCACCTGGGTCTGAGCGAAGGGGGAGGGAGAGGTGCAGGGGTGGGGGCGTTTGCATACCAGGCGTGTGTACCCTGAGAGCTTTCATCCTCGTGCCACCCCTCTGAGAAGCAGCCATTCATTGCGTAGACCTCTGTGTGCAGTGCAGTTATGGGGTACCGAGTGCTCACACACTCCGCCATTATCACCGCATGCCTTGGGCTCTGGGGAAGCTTCCAGAACAAACTCCAGCCTCTGCTTCTCTCTGATCCCTGCTGATCCTGGATGCTTTCTCACTGAGTCTCGGAAAAGCATGGACGTTGAGGTCAAGCAAACTTGGTTTCGAGTCCCTTTGAGTCTACTCATACTTTGTTGAGGTGGGAGACTCATCTGTTGTGTTTATTCCTGGACTTATCCTCCCCAGACGGCCACAGTGGCACTGTTCTTGGGCCAGAGGATCCCAAATCCTTTCAGTGAATGAGAGGGCAGGTATTGACATGTTTGACGACACTCAAAATGTCCCATGTGGGATGGGTCCTAAGGAAAATGCCTTCAGTGCTAAAGCCCACACCTGTGGCAGCTACACGTTGATTACTTCCTGTTTGCTGCGCAGCGACCACGGTAGCTCTGAGTCCCAGGGCCTGATCGCCTCGCTGAGCCTTTGCGTTCTTTCTCACCTTGGGGCGGAATCCTGGCTGGGCTCTAACTCTTGCCTGATCAGTAGAAAGTGGCAGAAGTGATACTTCACAACTTCTAAACCTGGGCCCCAGACTCCTTGAAGCTTCTGCCTTGTGTTCTTGAAACCCAGCTGCCACCCTTCAAGGAAGCTCTGAAGAGACCATGTGAAGAGGAACCGAGGACCCTCAGTCCTTGTAAGCGCCAAGTGGCTAGCGTCAACACGCCAGCCATGCTGTTGAAGCCATTCCCAGCTGAGCCCCTGACGTCGCAGAGCAAAAAGAGCTGCCCCACTGGACTCCATTTGCTTTCCTGATCCTCAGAAACTTGAAGGGTGATCAGCTGATGTTTTAAGTCATGTAACAATCAGTGACCAGAGGGGGGACACTTGTTTATGTGAACAATGCCCCCCGGAGGTATCCATGGACGTGGGACCTGGCGTGTGTGCACAGTGAATTTGCAATGCCATTTTTTGAGGTTCCTATATGTGGAGGGACTTGAGACAAGGCCTGGGACAGATGGCTGGCTTCCCAGCCAGTGGGGAGAGTTCCCATTTCCCAGTGGCATGTGCAGCCTCCCCAGTTCCAACTTTATTCCGGGAGACCAGTCCTGTGCTCTGGTCCTGATACCTGGACCTCCCTGAGAGATGTGAAAACACAGCCTGTAAATGTTGTGTTTAATCCCCACTATGTTCTGCAGAGCTCGCTCCCAGCTCCCATCCTTCCTGCCCAAGGGTTTGCTTTTTATTTGTGGCAGCTAGAGGTTCCACTGTCTGCCTTTGAGCTCGCCTATTAGTTATTATTGTTTTAAATATATGGTTTTTCTTCTAGAACTTCTAATTCACAGTGGAGGTGAGGGTGGCATGCAAAGGGGGAATTCCAGGGGCTGTTCCATCTGAATTTTTAACTTGAATTCCCTACATTTTTCTCTAGAATATTTTGGGGTCTTTGTCCCCCTACATCACAACACTGGGTTAGCAAAGCCATGAATGTGCTCACTCCTTGCAAAGATTTAGGGTCACTCAGAAAAATGAAATTATGTTGTAGATGATTAAATTCATAGTTGTGTCCTGTTGTTCCCCCAGGATGGATTGGACCCATGGAATTCTGTTGCTATGGGGACCAGCAATGGTAACTGCTGATCAGGGAGGACCCTCACCCCCTCTGCTTCTCTCTAACCACCTCTGAAGAACTGTGTCCCTTGGCTCAGACCCACCGCTGCCCCCAGCCCGTAACCCATCTCCACTGCAGACAGCATCTCACAAGGCCAGACCGCCCACAAGGATCCCCCAGATAGTGCAGAGGGGCTTTTTACCCCTCATAGATTTTGATAAAACTGGCAGATGGGAATTCAAGCTGTAACATTCAGCCAGAGAACTAACACACTGAAATAAGACCCTTTGACAGACACTAAAATAAGTATAAGGCTCTCGGGGCAAGTGAATGGAGAAAAAAAATAATTATGGAAGGAAGGAAACTGGAAACAGAACTAAGATGGTGATGTAAGTCCTCTGAGAAATGAATAATTACTTTCTCATAAGTAATTAAGTCTCCTCCTTCTATCCACACGTTATAGTTTGGCTTGTACACTTAAACACATCTCTGTTTAAACTGTGTCTCTGCTCCAAGACTTAGTGCTGACCCAGTGCCCCAGTTGATCACATCTGGTTCCTGGTCCTCAGAGGCGTCTACAGTCTGGCCTCAGCCTATCCCCAGAACCCTGATTCTTAAGCTTGGATGCACTTCTGAATCACTGGGACCTTCATAAATTCTGGATGCCCTGTCACATACACAGAAATAGATAGAATGTTGTCATTAACATGCATGCTAATTACATCTATCAATATATATATACTATTATAACCACCACCCAGCTTGAATAATGGATTTCTGTTTTGAAAAGATCATTTTGGCTACTGTGCCAAGACAGGACATGAAAACAAAGCAACAACAGAAGAGGACATGGTGAGGAGTATAAGTGGACAAGTAGATTGGAGAAAGTGGAGAGTTTCAGACACACATCTGTGGTCTTGGGCAATTAATTAAGTCAATATTCCTTAAATACATACATCCAACTTGGCATCCCGTTTTCTAGGCCAGGACAGCTCCCTGTCTGTCTGTCTGGGAAACCTGCCCATCACTGAAGCTCCATCTCTTCTAAAATGGCCTTTCCGATTTCTTCATGAGAATATAATTTTACCAGTTTTGAAACCCTCTTTCTTAGCTCTTACTTTTCTGGTTTTGTTTTTTGTTTTTTGTTTCTCATGACACCTTTCTCTGTCTTGGGGCAGTTCAATGAACAACCTTAATTTCTCCCTGCTACAGAGAAGTCCTCAGGTGACAGACTATTTCCTACCAATGCCACTCTTTCCCTCCCAGACCTAGCAGGGGACACTGTGTGCAGCGGATTCCATAATTAGTATTTCCCCATTGAATCTGCTCATAGACCAAGGAGAGCTTCTCAATTGTCCGATATTAGGCCAAATAGAAGGTCTTTGTCTTATTGACTAAAGGCTCTAATTGTTCGTGGCCTTTGAGACATCAGTGTAGGAAGCACGAAGGGTGGTGGAGTCACAAACAGGGGACTCTAGGAAAGGTCACTCACAGACGGTGGGATCCTCCCCCACCCTCCCACTTTCTCTCCTCTCCCTGAAGGGGGGGCCATCGTGTAATTAGTCTAAGGATCTCGAGGACAGGGCCCAAAGAACTAAGACTAGCCCTTCCCGTGGAAACCTACTAAGCTGGCCAGTTTACCCAGAAGGTAGCCTTTCTAGGTCCTCCAAGAAGCAAGCGGTTGGGATACAGGGAATTGGAGGCTTCAGGCAGCTCAGGGAAGCTTTGGCCTGAGTTCTCAAAATTGAAAAGCATCTGAATGGCTATAAAGCGACAGCAGGTGGCCTTAGCACCTTTCGGTGGGCACCCCAGCCTTTAACTCAAGTATCCATCCCACCAGCTCAGCTCGGTCACGTCTTGTGGACCGAGCAGAGTCTCTAGGAGTCGGGCTGTTGTCTTCATCCTAAGCTCTCCAGTGTGACTGTGTATCTTGTTCACATCGACGAGTTCACACATGAGCACAAAGGTCAAGGCAGGTCAGCGAGGGGCATGTAGAGGTCGGCAAGCCCTGCTGGGAGGCATGCCTTCGTCAGCCTCTAAGAAAGCTTCTGGAAGCAGCAGCCTTTCTCTGTGCATGTGGACAAGAGAGTCCCCGGGAGTCATTGGTAGGTCTCGGTTTTACAGGTTGCGTTGTGGCCACCCTTAGTCTATTGAAGTCTTAACTCCTAGTACCTCCGGATGTGATAGTGTTTGGAGATAGGGCCTTTGAAGCAATTAAACGGGGTCCTATGGGTGGGACCTAATCCATTTGACTAGTGTCCTTGTAAGTAGAGGAGATTAGGACACAGGCCTTCAGGTGCGCAGAGGGAAGATCCCGTGAGGACGGAGCGAGATGGCCGCAGTCAGTAAGCCAGGGACAGGAGCCTCAGAAGAAACCAAAGTTGCCAACGCGGCATCTGCCCCTTAAGCCGCCCAGTCTGTGGTGTTTGTCGTGGCAGCCCCAGGAGACTGACCCAGCGTCCTATCTCCAGGGTGCGGAACAAGGCTTAGGAGGCGCCTTCTACCGTGCCAGGCACAGCGGCCCTCGGTGGTGTTGCCGAATGTCTGAGGCAAATCAAGCCGGGGCTTATTCTGGCACTGAACTTTGCAGGACAAAAGCAAAGGTGTCCCCATTTATTGCTCTATTGTTGGAACTATAACTTATAGCCAAAAGGCCCACTGTGACCTTAGTGCAGTACCCAGAACCAAGCCCTGTCACAGTAAGTGCTTAATAATGTTTGTTGAATGACTAAAGGGAGGACTGAATGAATGAATAGTCATGCATGGAATTACAGTGTGTTGACCTGGGAAGCCTCCCGAGGCAGTGGGCCCCAGGGAGGTGAGTCCACCTTCTCACTACATTGTTGGCCATACTCCTTAGATGTGGGCCAGAAGCCAGATACTGCCATTGCTGTAGGACAGACCTAACTCGCAGACATGACAGGCACCCATTTAGAGCGAGAGTTCTTTAATCAGCAGATGTCTGAAGATGTAAAGGACCCCCTCAATTTTTATAATTGGACATTTCTAATTAGAGGCACAGGGCTATTAGAACCAGACCACTTCTTTTAAGATCACCCGGATACCTCCATAACACCTCCTTCTGGAGACGAGATAACAAAGCTTAGTGAAGGTGAGTGCCTCGCCCAGGTCGCGCAGTTACTGATGGTGGAGCCACGGCAGGGAACGACAGGAAACTCGATTTCTCTGAAAAAGCAAAAACTTTCCTGGGAGAACAGTTCATTCCTTTCTGTTACATTATTATTCCCGTCATGATAGGACAACACCTTCTTTGCCTGCCCGAGACAATGGAGCTCCTTTATGAACACACACCAGGTCTTCTCAGAGTCGGGAAAAATGACGATGCATTGTGCAGCCGTGGTCGGAATAATCTACACGAAAGGCATGTGCATTAATTCGGGTGTTAGCCAATTAAGCAATGTTTGGTGGAACAAATGAGTCATGTGGTAGAGATTTTGTAGCAGTGAGTAAGTAGAAGAGAGCACACAAATACCAGAAAAAGAATACACACGCATAAAAAAAACCTCTTTAGTTCAGGAAATATGCTTAAATAGCAAGCAGTGTGTTTTCTGTTCTTTTTACATTTTATGGAAAAAGGGTGGAAGAGAATAAGACATTAGGCAGTCGTAAAAAGGGAAACACTGAGAAGCTGGTAGGATGAAAAGGTACTAGATAATATAAAGAAGGAATGCTTTGAAGTGGTCATAGGAAAAGCAACTTTTAAGATATTTTAGAAATGACAAAAGTAGGGTTAATACTGCTACTAATACGGGAATAAAAAACAAATAAATGATTAGGAAAAGCTTCAATAAATCTTCCAAATATAGAGTGATAGAACCAAGATACTTAAATGATGACTGAGAAACACCATAGTTACTGGCATGTGAAGTGTTCCGAGCACAGGATCAGGATAAATGAAAGATAATAAATATCCAGACATAAATAAAAGCAGCTAAGACATCACTTTAATTTGCAGATCAGAAGAGCTTACTTGGCAAATAGCAAAACTGATTGAACAGACCAGTAAATAGAGACAACAACGTAAAAGTATACATCTTCAAAGAAAAAGAAACTAGAAGCAAAAGGCAAAATTTGATAACTTATTGAATTTTCCCAGGCCGACTTGAGACTTCTCCTTTGTAACATAAAACACCCGGAGCCCAGGGAGCAACACCGGTTTAGGTTTGAGTTGTGAATTCCATATACCTACACTTATGCCATCAGCTCGTATCTGACAAGGGACCCAGAATACTCGATGGAGAAAAGGAGTGTCTTCAATAAATGATGCCGCAAAAGCTAGATGTTTACACACGAAGGAACAAAACCGGACCCCTGTCTCACACTGTTCACGAAAATTAACTCGAAATACATTAAAGACAATTGTAAGGCCGGAAAGCATCAAACTCCTAGAAGACTGCAAAGTGGAAAACCTCCTTGCCATTGGTCGTGGCAGTGATTTGGTGGATGTGACACCCAGGGGACAAACGGCAAAAACAAAAATCAACATGTGGGAATGCAGCAAACTAAAAAGTTTCTGGGGAGCCAAAGAAATGATCAACAAAATGAAAAGGCAACCAAGGAAACTGAAGGAAATGTCCATAAACCATCTATTTGGTAAGGGATTGATATCTAAAATATATGAAAAATCTCTACAGCTCAATAGCCAATAAAAGAAATAATCCATTTAAATTGTCATAGGACCTGAATAGACATTTTTCCAAAGAAGGTATTCAAATGGCCAACAGGAACACGAAAAGGTGTGCTCCTGGTAACAACAGGGAAATGCACGTCAAAACCACAGGGAGATCTCACCTCACATATGACAGAAAGACTGTCAACAAACAGCCAGGTGTCCGTCTTGTTAGCAGGTGTTAGTAAGGATGCAGAGAGAAGGGAAGCCTCAAACATTGTTGGCAGTGAGGCCAAGTGGTGCAGCCACAGTGGAAAAACAGTGTGGAAGTTCCTCAAAAGATTAGAAATACTATATGATCCAACAATCTCACACTTCAGTATATATCGGAAGAAAAGGAAATCTTCGTCTCAGGAGATATCTGCACTCCCCAGGGTCATGGCAGCATGGTATACAGTAGCCAAGACATGAAAAGGACCTAAGTGCCCATCAGAGGATGAATGGATAAAGATATGGTGCATATAGACACAAAGGAATATTATTTAATCATAAAAGGGAGCTTCTTCCATCCATGACACAGAGAGAAATCTTGAGTGCAATATACTAAGTGAAGTAAGTCAGATAAAGACAAATACTGTGCAATCTCACTTGTGTGCGGAATGTTAAAAAAACAAACAAACAAACAAACCCAAACTCATAGAAACAGAACAGATAGGTAGTGGCCAGAGGTGGGGTTAGGGAAGGTGGGTCAAAAGGCACGAACTTCTAGTTAAAAGATGGATGAGTTCAGGGGATTAGAGTATAACACAGTGACTTTGGTAAACAATACTGTATTGTATATTTGGAAGTTGCTCAGAGAGAAGTTTTTAAAAGTTCTTAACGTACACACATAAATTGCAACTATGTGAGGGGATGGGTACTAACGAAAATTATTACGGCAACTATTTTTCCAGATCTACATCTTGCGTTGAACACCTTAAGCTTACGCATGTTCCATGTCAGTTTTATCTCAATGAAGGTGAACAATACAAAAATTAAAAAAGTGAGAGTAGAATTAAAATAAATAAAAGAACTAAGTATGCAATTCGAAACCCCAGGGGGGAAGAGGCTAACATCAGCACAGAAAAGTGGTCTTGAGCTCCACGTGGGGTTTGGGACAGTCCAGCACTCCCGGGCTCACCTGTGTGCTGAGCCGCTCCATTTTCCATTTTCAGATAATTAACAGGAGGGCTCGCGGGTGAAGCATTCCTTAGTTCATCAGCAAACTGCCCTCCAGAAAGTGCTTTGAGGTAAAGCTCATTTCTTTTACTAATAGAAGGTTGGGCCCTTTCAGAAAAAAAGGATGTTATTTGGATGTGTGTCAAAAATATGTTTTCTGTCCTTCCTTTGTTGAATGTTCAGGGGGAGTTACTCTCAGTAGCTTCCCTTCTTTACTGCATTTGAATAAAACAGACAAGTCAGCCTCCAAGATGATAAATGACTAATAACTTTTAATTGGCACTTCAGCTCATAAAAATATAAACAGTCATTAAATTCATCCAGAAAATGGTTAGAATCAAAAGTGCTAAAATTGCAGAATATGCAGAAATAACAGCTTCCAGATCTTCTGGTTTCCCTCTACTCTCAAGAGCAGCCCTCTAGCTAAAATCCCTAATGGATGGAGAGAAGAATTAGGTAAGATGTTTCTTTTGAATTTATCAGAAATGTGGAGCAGGGGAGTGTGAGTTAAAGCAGGTGCAAAACTGAAACGCTTCATGCATTCAAATGTTCTGGTAAGTGGTGTGCTCTTTGTTTTCGCAAATACGCGAGCACTGCTATAATCACTGTGAGACAAAAAGAGACAAATTAGGTTTGGATTCTTCTCTGCTATGCTGCCTGCCATGGAAGAAAATGCTTCTTTAAAATAAGCAAATTATACTTGAGTATGTGTAAGTATCCTTAACGATAAGCAGAGAGAATTCCTGCCTCAAGAAACTACTTAGGATTCTATAACTATTGTAAGCCAACATGGTATTTGTTTTCAGGGACTTTTTTCTGAACAAGACTCTGTGTGTTTCTCTGTTGGTGTCTTCTAGAGCTTTTGTCTTATGACATTTTCCATCCTCCCTTAGTCCCGGGTGACCTGAAAGGTCATCGGCCAATTCGAAAGCCACAAAAGTGTCTTTCTTTGAGGCAGTAAGTCCGCGTCTGTAAACTTTCTTAAATAATAAATAATGCTCACAAGATTTAATTGTGAGACTATTCAATATAGATTTAATAGCCAAAATATTTTCGAAAAACATAAACAGCCAACAAGAGTTTACCTGCATACAGGGGCAAACACCTGATGGGCTCCCCAGGGTGTGCAGAGCGTGTTGGGTGCCAGTCTGCCAAGGTAAGAGGCCAGAAGAAGAGAGCAGGGCCCCCTGGAGGCCGCGTTCCCAGGGCTGGGGCCTGGGTGGCCGAACTTCTTTGTCTAAACGTCTTTCTCCATGGAAGTATGAAAGATGTGTTATGCCAGGGACTGATACTTCCCTCTATTCTCTCATTCTTCCCCAGGAAAAGAAACCTAATTTTATTCTGGCCACTGGTCCCAAGTGAAAAACAAACAAACAGACAAACAACAAATGAACAAGCAAACAAACAGCTTTTTTCTTCAGTTAGAAATGACAGATGAAATGCAAGAAAAAATTAATGGGTTGAGTTGTAGGAACGCCAGCTAAGAGGAGGATAGATTTCTGGCACGGGCCCCTCTTGTCCTTCCTCTCCTCTTCCTTCCTGTTGCCAGAACTTGGTCTTGATGGCAGGAGTTCTCACAGCCCCTGAACCAAGGTGAGCTGACCTTGGGGATGAGACTCTTTTAACGGACTAGAAAGACGGAGGCGCCTGGGTCTCCAATGATACGGGAACACATTATGAGCCCTGACTGCTAACCTCCAGAACTCCTTACAAAAGAGAAAAATAAATCCTTGTAGATGGGACCCATCATTCTCTGTATTTTATGTATGTGTGGTTATACCTAATTTCAACTGATTCACCAACTAAATAAAAAAAGACCCCATGGAAACCAAAATGTTCCTCTAAGAATCACTCGAGCCTGCTGATATATAAGTAGGAGGCCGTTCTCAAGGGGTCGGTCACGATGGGAAATATTCAATGAAGGTCATTAGCATGGCCTTACCGAACAATAACTATCAGTGCTTATGTTTCTCCCGCAGAATAACCAGATAGAAGGTCTCTGAATGTAGTTTTAAATATTCATGTCACTGATAATGTCAGTTGGCTCTGATGACTTAAGAATAAGTTTATGTGAAAAAGTTTGGTCTTCCTTCAAAGCAACACGTGAGCACCAAAGACATGCCTGAGCAAAGGACATTGTCCTGAAGAAAAGAGCAAATCCGTTGAGGGTGGCAGTGAACTTCAAGCATTTTGGCAAACTTGGGCTCAAAGGATTTTAAAGTAATCGTTCCCTTCATTTCACGTCAATGAGAGAAACAGCTACAGTGGTAGCGTCAGCAGACAGCGTTCCCTGCACCTCACTCTGTACTAGGCACCCCATGGATATTATCTCATTTAACCCTCTGCGCAACTCTGAGAGGCGTCCCCACTTTTTGGAGTAGCAAACTGATGTTTGGAGAAATGCTCACTTTTCCAAAGCCACACAGCTGGGACATAGAATTGCTGGGATTCAAATCCAAGTCTGAAAACTTAAAACCATTTTTTTTGGAAAAGCAAAGTGTTCTTCCGAAGGTGTTTCTAGAAGTTGTGTACTATTTTCAATTCGTGGTTGGGAATCTGCATATAGAGAGGTCCTATTTAAGTTATACATGGATTTTCAACTGCTCAGGTGGGTGCCCCTAACCCCCAAGTTGTTCAAGGGTCAACTATATTTTAAAGAGTGATTTCATTCAGAAGTTGCTAGAAGAATAGGTACTTTGGGAAGTTCAGACTCTATTTGGAGTATTGATAAAAATGGAAAACTAAAAATGATGCCAGATCAGACCCTTTCCGAAATTGGGGACCGTTACATTTCAGTTGCCTTTATATAAACTCCCAATGCTTCCCGAAAGGATCTGAAGTGGAAGAGTTCGAAATGGGTGAAATCTGCCTTCAGTTGACATTGGCCACTTGCCCACCCGTGCCACCTACTGCCCTCAGGACCCTTTTCTTCCCAAGAGCCTCAGAAGTTCATTCACGTTGGCAGGCTGGGGACAAAGTAAAACATGAGGCATGTTTCCAGAGAATTTTCACTTTAACAGGCATGAAAGAAGTTCTCCAGTGACAGACATTTCAGCTAATGTCAACCGGTTTGCGAGGCACTGGGATAGGGCAGGAGAACTTCTGGGTGCCCTGTCCTGCTTGGGTAGTTGTCACCTAGTAAGGCCATCCAGGTGCTCACCATACAGGCTAGAAACCCAGGCAACTGGTCAGCTACAGACTTGTTTAACAGTATCATAGCACTTTCAAACACCCTTCGAAATTTATATACAGCTCTTATAGTCTACCTCTCGTTACTTTTACAGCCTCTAGCTGGTCACTCAGACTCATTTATTAAATACATTGGCACTGGGATCTCAATCTTGCTCCGTAGGCCTAGGGATCCCCCACCCTGTACAGTGGCCCTTGGGCAGGCACCTCCTATAATTATTAGACGCTCAAGTTTGGAAGAAAGACCGCCTGCGTTTGACTCCCCGGCGCACCCCTCGCTGCATGACCCAGGGCAAGGTCAGAATCTCTCTGAGCCTCAACTTCCATGGCAGGGCTAGGCCATTGGACTGTTGTGAGGATGAAATGAGAGAATTTCCATAAAACATTTAGCTCAGCTGTTGGTACACGACAAGCATTTGGAGAAGCTTAGCTTCCATTCTTGCAGCCCTGTTCGCTAACGACTGTCCCTGCCACCTCACTGCAGCTCCCCAGCGTGAAGGACACGCTGAGCTACACCATCTCGGTCATGAGTACCTTGCCGCTTGGACACAGCCTCACCTCCTTCCAGCTCCTTTGTCCGGGTGCTCTCACTAAGCCCATCCGAAGACTCTGCGCAGACCTCTCGTTCCTTGACCCTCGGCGGTCAGTATTTTTCTGACCTGCGCTGCTTTCATTTTCTTTCTTCGGCCATGATCTCTGTGACTGAACACGCTGGACGAGTTAATTTCCTTGCTCTCCTGTGTTCCCATATCGTCAGCAAAACCTGGTCCCAGATTAAGTATCTGTTTTTCCCCCTTTCTGCACCGGGAGGCTCCACAGAAAAGGCGATGGTGGCCTTAATCAAGCCTGCAAGACACAGCATGCGCTCAAGGTAAAGCCTGACCATCTCAGCAAGGCTTGGAACGGTCCCAGCTCTCTCTTCTGCTCATTTCTCGCCGCCGTCTTTCATCTGGGACCTCTTTCTGCTTGCACTGTGCCACTCTGTTCTGAACCATTTGTGATCTGGTGCACTCAGTTCTTTCCCGTTGTTAGGGACTGTATGTTTCCATCCCTCCCAAATCCATAGTTTGAAGCCCTGCCCCCCAACCTGGCTGTGTTTGAAGATAATGCCTTTTCAGAAGTAACTCGTGTGAATGAGGTCCTGAGGACAGAACCCTGATCTGACGGGATTAGTGTCCTTATTAGGAGAGACACCACAGGGCTTGCCTTCTCTCTCTCCCCATGCAGAGGCACAGCGGAAAGGCCAGGCGAGGACATGATGAGATGGCAACCCTCTGGAAGCCAGGATGAGAGTTCTTCCCACAGCACCCCCGTGCTGACCCCTGACCTCGGACTTCCGGTCCCCAGAGCTGTGAGCAGGCCAATGTCTGTTATTTAAACCACCAAATCTTCGGTGTTTTACTATGGCAGACAAAGACATCCCCTTCCTGATGCCAAGAGAAAAATGCCTACAAATTTATAGTCATATTCATGCAAATGTATTCCATAGCAGGGACATGCTAATAATAACAGCATCTTTCTATGAGAACGACTCAGTCGTGCCACGTGTAAGCCAGCGGCCTCTGTTCTAATGTCACCCTCACAGGGCCCGTGTCTCGTCAGTGTTTTATCCCTCATGTGGAGAAGCTCAATCCGGCTCTTCCAATGGGAGAATTTGAGTGATGAGCAGGTATGGGTATGTACTGATTGGACTTTCCTCCTTCAACTAAGTGGTCCTCTGCACATCGTGAAGACTTCAGGTGACCTGGGTTGGATTTCATAGCATCAGAAAAAATCTCCTTTATGTTTTTATTTTCGTTGTTATTGCTCCTGGGGCATCGATTGCTTCCATGTTAAAAAAAATCATAATAAAAGAAACTGGCAAAGAAAGTTCTAACATAGCAACTTTTTTAAAGAGAACGAATTTTGAAACTTTGTCAAACAAGTGATTTGTCTAAACCATGGTCCGTGTTGAGTTCTTCACCTCCCTGCCCTAAAAGCTTAATGCTCCCCTCACTTGTGGGAGGTGGAATTCTGACGTTAGGAGCAGGCTGGAATTTTATAATGGGACAAGGGTTCGGGTTAGGGGTTACAGTCAGCATTAGGGTGAAGGTTAGAGATTATAGTTAAGGTTAGGGTTAGGGGTTACAGTTAGACTTAGGGTGAGGCTATCCAGCCTCACTCCGGTGAAGCCACTCCTCTCAACTTGCCTCCCACTTTGCTAGAGAAACTGATGAAGCTGCTTTTGAACCAGACTCAGACAGCGAATGTAAAGTAGCTGTTAAAGAAGAGGAAATTCAGAAAAGTATCCAGGGAACTGAACAACATAGCGATGGAAAAACAAAAGGGCCCGCGCACCGTAGCAGTCGGCCCAGGAGGCTAAGCGGCAGCCGGAACCCAGGCGGCCCCCCGCCGGGCTGAGCAGAGCCCACAGCCTCCGGAAGCAAAGCCAGCGCCACAGCGGCTTGGCCGGCTCCGCAGGAAGTCGGGACAGGAAGAAGCAAGAGCGCAAGATGCGTAAATAATGGAGGAAGCATGCCGGCCCTGAAGCAGTGTTGGAAAAGGGCCACAAGCAAAGAGACAAGAAAAAGCCAAAAAGCAAAGATGAAGGCGGAGGCATTTGAGAAGGCAGCCTCTCCTCTCTATCAAGGTGATATGTGTCATAAATGAACTTTTATTGAAACAAACGACACGAATCAGTCACAGGTCTGTAATTTGGAGAATCACCGGGACACATCACCTGGAGCTCCAGTCAAGGACACCGTGAGCTCTAGGAGTCCCTCTGTCTTCCTGCCTACCCCCTCCAGAGCAAATGCTGAGACAAAACTTGTCGTCAGATGAAGAGACACTTACAGGAGAGACAAAGTAGAAAAGGGAGGACAGGTCACAAGGCCGGAGTAAGGCACATGGAGGAGGTTCTGGTGGTGGCTGATAATATGTTAAAATGTTTGCTTCTCTGTGGTGCAACCTCCTTTTGTTGCTTGAAACATTGGATAAACTCTTTTAAACACAGAAAGTCCTGTACCTGCGGGATGATTCTGAAGAAAAGGGAGCTGTGTGTCCTGTTAGGGCCAGCATGGGATGAAACAAAAACGAAAACCAAACTAAGCAGGGAGGCAGGATGCCCACGCGAGAGAGCGGGAGTTCAGTGGAGCGGGGACGCAGGAGCCAGGAATGATGAGCATCTGTTGGTCCAGAAAAGTTGAAGAGTCTTGGGGGAAACATCAACATGGAATAGGGAACTCAAATAAAATTTGTATAAATCTCAAAGAATCATACCCCTCGGTGATGCCTGAGTAACCTTTGTAGACTTACTTAAGACCCAGGTATTATTCTCTTCTGTCTTACTAAACGACCTGAGATCATGGAGAAATGTAATTAGAGGACATGTTGCTATCTTAAATAAGAAGATAGCTCAACCTTAGGCCCCGGCAAAGCTTACCTCTGCAAGAATTCTTCCCTTGAAATGCTCCTTATCTGACCCCTTGAGTTTTTCCAAGAGAATTAACAAATTTATGAAAGTCAGACTCTCAGGGGTGTCCAGCCAGTGCAAGGATGGCTATGAACGAGGCCCAACACAAAATCGTAAATTTTGTTAAAACCTTCTTTTTTGCTCATCAGTTTTCGTTAGTGTTTGTGTATTTAATGTGTGGCCCAAGACAACTCTTCGTCTTCCAGTGTGGCCCAGAGACACCCAAAGTTTGGACACCCCCTGCTAGAACGTTCATGAGATAGTGAGCCCAATGACAATATGACTTTATTGTCATACAGGAGACAATAGATTTGAATAGAACACACAACTTTTCTCTGACAATAGATGGGGAAATTTCAATTATGCATTTATTAATTTTGACAACACTTTAAATTCCAAGCTGATATCTTTGCCACCTCTAAGTTGTTACCCTTTAAAAGAACACATCACTCTGAAGAATGTCAGTTACAACATGGTAATCGAAGAAATATAGTGAGAGTAAGTTATTGTATCTTTATCCAGGGATTTGGCAGCTCAGTGTTTGCTGAACACTCCTAATTACCCTTTTTTCTCTCTCTCTCTCTAAGGTTTTATTTATTTATTTTGAGAGACAGAGAGGGACGAAGAGGAAGGGAGGGAGAAAGAGAGGGAGAGATATGTTGATGTGAGAGAGAAACATCGGGCCTCTCGTACATACCCTGACTAGGGAATGAACATGGAATCCAGGCATATGCCCTGACCAGGAATCGAACCCATGGCCCTTCACTTTGTGGGACAATACCCAACCAACTGAGCCACACTGGTAAGGGCATTATCCTTTACTCTTAAAACCCAAGAAATGAAAAGGGGCCCCTGTGTGTAGGAAAGATTGAAGGAGTTTTCTCCCATCATGAGTCCCACCTCTGTGACTCTGTCTCCTCATCGTTACATTTGTAAACAGTGCCCTTGCTCTCCACCCTGGTCACTGCAGCCCAGCACAGGCAGATGGGTTGCTGCTCTCTGTTAGAGAGGGGGGATTTTCAGATTATCACCAACACATGGTGACAGTTCTCTCGTGAGAGTGTTGCGTTTTTCATATAATGTGGCTCAAGGCTACATTCTCCAAAAGTCTCCACTGCCATTATAGTACAACCTGTCAAGGCTGAAATGCACTGAACAGCCCTTCCTGGCCGTCATTTACCATTGTTCTTGTTAGCACTTAATGCTTACTTTATTATATTATTATTATTTTTTGCATTTACCTTATGATCTGATTCAAATTAAACTCATGCGAGAGTCACCTTGTCCCGAGAGCTCAGGACACAAAGCCCGTCTTAGGCTGGACCCCCTGGGAGTCTCACCTGCCATGCCTTTCTCCAGCCTGTGGAACCGGACTCGCTCCTTGGTTTCGTTTTCCTACCCATTGAACTCGACCCATCTCCATGGGTGTCTTTTCTCGCACATCATTTTTTAACTTGAGAATGGTACACCATTGCCCCTCTAGGTGTGATACATTCACTCTCAACTTTCCTGGCCATTCACCAAATCCACATTTAGGCATCTGATCCTGGTATTAGCTTATGTCCTTATGCCATGCCCAGCCATGGTGCTGCCCGACACTTACATTTCAAAAGCAATGCCCACAGATATAAATCTGCAAAGCACTCGAGGCTTCCCATTTATTATTGCGTAGAGATAGTTGTGGTCTATTTCCTGGGATCTTTTCTTTAAGTTCACAATGTGGTATGATATGATAATATCACCTTAGTGTACTATGGAGGCTGCTGTGTATAGGGAGAATGGAACCTTCTAGAACCCTCTGGTAGCACTGATAATGGTCTTTTCAACTCTGTTGTATAGTGAGTTATTTTTATAATTTTATGATGTGTTAAATTTGCTGGAAGAAACACTCAAACATGGGTTTTATATCCCTACAGAAATTACTCCCAAAGTTGCTGATGCCTTTGGGACGGATGTCTACCATTTGTATTGGTAAAATGTTTGAAAGTGAGAAGCCTTAGGACTTGTGCGCCCAGCTGATGCTTCTCCCACCTGCACAGTTCCTTACCTGTGATGGCCAGCTGAGTCACGAAGAAGGTCATCCTTGATTTCCTCTTCCTTCTCCACGTGGAGTACAGCACAGTGGTGTTCCCAACAATGATAAACACGAAGAGGACCCACAGAGTGACGAGTTGCTCAGTCTGTGAAACGCAAGCAAATAAACCAGAGCACGTGAGCACCAGAGCACCTAGCAGGATGCAAGGCTCGGGCTTCGATGCTGGAATGCCTTCCTTCTGGTGTCAGGTCATGCCCGCCCCACCCCCCACCCCGGTCAAAGCTCCACTCTCAAGAGACCAAAGACCCATGATCCTTATTTACACTGATAACATTGGAAATTGAGGCAATCTTTAACAAAAATCTATTTGGGAATATATGTCAAGAGACCAAAAAAGTATATATGCTGTGGCCAAGCAATTTTAAATCTATGTGAAAGAATTCAAGGTGTGACAAAAAACACTACAATCGCAAAGATGTGCATATTTATTGTTAGAATTGGAAACTGTTTAAAGATAACAGGATGGTTAAGTAAATCAAGCACTTCAATTCAGTGAACAATTATGTAGCTATTAACCATGGCAGCCATGAAGATTATGTAGCAACATTAAAAATGCTCATAATGATAAGTGGAAAAACATGATAAAATTATATATTAGGTATGATTACACCTGCGAAATTGTACATGTAGGAGAAAGACTGAAGTATGCTAAAATGTTATCCATGGTTATTTTAGGGTAGTGTAATTATGGCTTATCGTACTCTTTTTCCTTTGACGGAATTTTATAATATAGAGATATTAAAGTTCTACTGAATAATGTGTAATTAGTAAAAATGGGAGGAAAAGCAAGAATCCTACTCATTTAAAATGCCAAGTTCTTCATAAACAGTTTTCATGATTCCTTCAAATGGAGCTTTTCGCTTGTTTAAAGCCCATAGTCTGGAATCAGCAGAGGCTGCAGGCACTGGGATGGGCCGGATACAGGGCCGGGCTGAGGACCGGGGGGTGCAGAGGCAAGCCCAGAATCAAAAGCCAAGAGCAGTAGCCCAGCCCGTCTGGGCAGAGTCCTGGTAGGAACGCGCAAGTACAAGACAAGTCTGAGTGCTAATCCTGTTTGCAGGAGATGAGAAGGTGGGCCCGCGGAAGCTCCTTGTCATGGTAAAAGGCCACATGTCAGCTTGGCCAGGCTGTGGCGCCCAGCTGCTCAGTCAAGCGCCAGCAGAAGGAGTTGCGATGAAGGTGTTGAGCCGTGAAGGATACCGACAATCACCGGCCCTCGAATAAAGCCAATTACCTTCCGTGGCTGGGGTCGGCTTCCTCCAAAGAGCCGAAAGCAATAGCTGAGGTATCCCAGACAGGAAGGAATTTTTTTCGGGAGTTCCTTGAGAAACACAGGAGTCATGCCTGGGATTCCAGCCTGCTGCTCCTTTTACGGATCGCAGCCTTGCCAGCCCCACCAACCTGTGAGCAAATTCCGTAAAACAAGCCTCTCCCTCCCTTTCTGGAGAACCGGGATGGTACACTCCCGGACTAAGTGAGTCCTCGTGGCAGTGGGTTTTCTTATGTTGAATTAATTTTAACTTGAGCAATAGAGGAATAAATTTTTCTTTAACAACCATGACGATTCAGATAAAAGCTCAAATCCCCTTTGGCCGCCATTCTCCGTCTTGATCCGCTCCCCTCTCCCAGGAGGGAAACGCCATTTTGAATCAACCGTGTTTTCTTTCAGCCCTTTGAAAAATACTTCATAAGCATGCATGTCTGCACACGAGCGCGTGTGCACATGCACTTCGTGCGTGTGTGTGGATATCAGTTTGGTTTTTACATTTTGTGCAACTTGCTTTTTCCAGTCAGGCGGAGGGATGGCTAAATGAAGTGTGATACCTTCATACAAGGAAGTAAAAGATTTCAATGAAAAGAAATGGATTCAATTTACTGAAACAAAATACTACATCTTCAACGTAGGGAAGCAGATGGGCCGGGTCGGTGGGGGGTGGGGAAGGGAGCCAGCTGCTGAGCCAGCTCTGGTCCTCCCAGCCCGAATTCTCGAATTCTCCCTGAGGCGGAGGTGGGGGCGGGGCAGGGGCGGGGCTTGGATGGCCGGGGCGGGGGCCTGAGCCTGCTCCACCACGTTCCAGAGATGGAACTGCTCAAAACTGCTCCTGAAGCCCTTGTGCTGTCCGGGAGTTCAGGCTAGGGCTGGCATCTGCTTCTCCTGCACGCGTTTCCAGCTCAGACTCACAGATGGGCACCTGAGGTCCTGGGTGCCGTCAGGGCCTGGGAGCCACAGGACGGTGGAAGTTAGGGAGGATGGCACTGTGGAGGTGCTGGGGGAGGGGGCGCACACCTGGAGCAGGAGCACCTCAGGCGACGACTTCTACTACTCTGAAGGGCACAGGTGGCAGGTACCTGAAACCCAGCCCGCGTATGTCACCTCCCACTGGGAGGGCAGAGCCTGTGCTCAGTGCCAGGCTGCACACTGTGTCTCTGGCCCTTTTCTGACCAGAGGGATGACTTTCCTGTGGCCGGTTGATGATTTCTCGGGCCGTCTAGAGCTGGGAGGTGCTGAGAAAGCATCAGGACGGGAGCTAAGTCTGAGGGAAAGGGCTGTTCTGAGGGGAGCGAGGGGCAGAGTTTGGTGAGACAACTCTCTCTGTTGAGACAGAGTGAGAGACGGCGGTGCTGCCAGCCGCGGCTCTGGCAGGGGAGATGTTTGATGTACCAGGCTGAGGGTCCCCACTCTGTAGCTGGTGGGTAGGGGGCTGGATATGAAGAAATCAGTGGTTTGAACTTGGACGATCTACCTTTTAAAAGTGAGGAGCAACTTGGGGACAATGTATGAAACTAGGTGGCATGGCAGTCCCCGTCAGCAGAGGGCTCACTGACACTATGAGGCTGACAGAGGATAGAGTTAAGGGCCAGGGTGGGGAGGCGGCATCTCCGTCCCCACTATGGTCCTGATGCAGTTTGCTCTTAGGGAGGCAGATGGTGTCCTGTAAGTGTCTTTGGTTCAAGACAAGATGAAGGGGCTGGTAGTGTGGCAGGTGTGGGCATGCAAAGTCCCGCTGAAAAGGCAAATGACAGATTTTCCACGACTCCGCTTTCTTTCAGTGAACCTGTTTCATGGGAAGAAGCATTTCAATGCTTTAAATTATTTTTCTTTTCAAATTATAGAATGCTGCATCTGGTTTGCAGATTTTCTCAGCCTGGGCGCTGGTGGGGGAGTGGTGGATTGCCATACTTGTCCAGGACTAAGTCAGTCTCTCAGGAAGTCTTTCAGCCTTAGAGGAAGAAGGGACAGAAGGGTCAGGATACTGAAGATGCTCCTTTTCTGGATCAGAAATCCAGACCTCAGTGGTGAGTGGGGGGAGAAGCATCTGGGAGCAGACCAGGAAGGAGGCACACTAGTCTGCCGGTGACAGTGGGGTGTCAGGAAAGGAGTGGGAGCTGGTTGTTTTC
>PVJD01016698.1:0-20079 GCA_004026545.1 Mormoops blainvillei
TGGGTCATACATATACATTCTTTGGCTTCTCCATTTCCTATACTATTCTTAACCTCCCCCTGTCTATTTTGTGCCTACCAATTATGCTTCTTATTCCTTGTACGTTTTCCCCCATTCTCTTCCCCTCCCCCTCCCCACTGATAACCCTCCATGTGATCTCCATTTCTGTGATTCTGTTCCCGTTCTAGTTGTTTGCATTGTTTTTGTTTTTGTTTTTGTTTTTTAGATTCAGTGGTTGATAGTTGTGAGTTTGTTGTCATTTTACTGTTCCTAGTTTTGATCTTCTTCTTTTTCTTAGGTAAGTCCCTCTAACATTTTATATAGGAACGGCTTGGTGATGATGAACTCCTTTAGCTTTACCTTATCTGGGAAGCACTTTGTCTGCCCTTCCATTCTAATGATAGCTTTGCTGGATAGAGTATTCTTGGAGGTAGGCCCTTGTCTTTCATGACTTTGAATACTTCTTTCCAGCCCCTTCTTGCCTGTCAGGTTTCTTTTGAGAAATCAGCTGACAGTCTGATGGGAACTCCTTTGTAGGTAACTGTCTCCTTTTCTCTGGCTGCTTTCAAGATTCTCTCCTTTTCGTTAATCTTGGGCAATGTAATGATGACGTGCCTTGGTGTGCGCTTCCTGGGCTTCCTGGAATCTATTTCCTTTGCTGGATTGGGGAAGTTCGTCATTATTTTTTCAAATAAGTTTTCAACTTCTAGCTCTTCCCCTTCTCCCTATGGGACTCCTATGATTCGGATGTTGGAACATTTAAAGTTGTCCCAGAGGTTCCTCAGCCTCTCCTCACTTTTTTGAATTTTTGTTTCTTCATTCTGTTCTGGTCGAATGTTTATTTCTTCCTTCTGTTCCAAATTGTTGATTTGAGTCCCAGTTTCCTTCCCTTCACTGTTGGTTCCCTGTATATTTTGCTTTTATTCACTTTGCATAGCCTTCACCTTTTCCTCTATTTTGCAACCATACTTAGCCATTTCTGTGAGCATCCTGATTACCAGTGTTTTGAACTCTGTATCTGATAAGCTGGCTATCTCCTCATCACTTAGTTCTTTTTTGGAGTTTTGACCTATTCTTTCATTCGGGCCATATTTCTTTGTCTTGGCACACCTGTTATGTTGTAAGGGGTGTAGCCTTAGGTATTCGGTGGGAGGGGCAACCTGTGTCACTGCACTGTGGTGCTGTATGTGGAGGGAGGGATCAGAGAGGGAACAACGCCACTTGCTCGGCTCTTGCCCCACTTTCAGTCATGAAGTCCAGGGGTTCTGATTGGCAGAGTTTCAGGATGTTCCTGCTCTAAAACATGATGTCTTTCCCTATATGCACGAAGGGCTCCTCAGGTCTCCACCGGGCTGCATCTCTGGGGTCCTGGTTTTGCTGCTTCATGTGATTTCGGCTGCTGTTGATGTTGAAAGTCGAACTTTTGGAATATAAAAAAATCTTCCTCCACAGACTGGCTCTTGCAAATCCAGAATCACCTTGTTCGTCAGACCGTTGCTTCTGTTGTGAGTTTTAAAAATTCATTCAGATGTCCGGTGGAATCTTTTGTCTTGGTTTCCATGCGTACCTGATCCGAACTCAGGGCAGGGGCTGGGGAGAGCCAGCACTGTGCCTGAGCGGTGGGCAGGACAGGGGTTACTCCAAGGTTTGATGCTGGGGACCGCAACTACTGCAGCTATCATTACTGCATGTTTTCCACGTAATAGCATTCTGGACTCTTAAATTTTCTAACTGCATAAAGTATTTTTAATTAAGAAACAAACAAATAAGTGACATGAAAACTATCTATTAGAAATTTTCACCAACTCGCCCAAGGTCTGAAGGTTTGGAATAAGTGAGTCAAGTTGACACTGTAATTGTCATCCCCTCCCCACCTTCCACAGCAAAGACAAAATCCAACAATTCTGGCCTGGTCCGGAGTGTCACGGTGTCACAGGCACCACAAAGGGGAGGCTGTCCTGGCTCTGAAGAGTCAGAATGCTTTGGGTGGGCTAGGTTAGATGAGGGGGTGCCATCGGTGATGGGTTCGGCATAATGACAACGGCAATGTCCAGAAAGAGGGGCAGGGGCTGGGAGGAAGCACGGCGACTAACCTGGCACATCGGGGGCCTGCAAACTGAACAAAAATTGTTATTTAAAAGCTACCTTTTCACAAATTAAAACAACCACCGCCACCCTGAATTTTCTCCTGTCTGAAAAGAATACATTTTAAAAGACTGTTCCTTCGTTTTAGGAAACTTCCAGTGCTGGCTCTCTTGTGCAGACAAACCATTTGTTATTCAAAGTTATACCAGACCCTCTTCTGTCAAAGGACTTTAGTTCATAGGAGATAAAACTGCTCCTGGGCAAACATATAAAGCTTTCCAAGTTGCTTCTGGAAACCAAGAGTCTTAGGTAAGGAGGGGATGAGCCAGAGGAAGAGATGGTGCAACACTTTTTTCTCCACACTAGTGTGGATGCCTCTTAGAGTCCTAGGAGTCCTATATTAGAAGAACTTTTTGGTTAAAAACTATAGAGGATTTCTGGCTTTAGGTAATGCAAAAAGACCACTCCTTCTCACAGAGCCTGTTGTGGGTTGAACTGTGTCCCCTAAGAAGACATGTTGAAGTCCTTACCCCCAGTACTTGTGAATGTGACCTTGTTTGGAAATAGGGTGGCTGCAGATGTAGTTAGCTGGAGTCATTAAGGAGGGGTGCGCCTTTACTCCCTCTCATATGACTGGGGTCCACATAAGAAGAGAGGAGACACAGACACGCAGGGGAGAAGGCCATGTGACCACGGAGGCCGATTGAAACGCTGCAGTTTGCAAACCAAGGAATACCTGCCGAGGATTGTCTGAAAACCACTGGCAGTTGGGGAGGCGCGAGGAGGGGTTCTCCCTACGGGTTTCAGAGGGAGCATAGCCTCTTGATTTCAGACTTCTAGCTTCCAGAATTGTGAGATGATACATTTGCGTTGTTTTTGTGGAATTTTGTTAAGGCGGCCCTAGGAAACCAGTAGGTGACTCAAAGGCAGACAAGTGGCTGAAGCTCTGAGACAGACTGGAAAGGGGAGCTGGAACCTTGAGGGTCTCTTTCCTTTCCTCACCATCTGCTTTATCCCTCTTTGTCACTGAAGATCGTCATCCTGGGTTCTTGGCCAACACTCTCCCTGCTCACTTCCCACTCTTTCCTAGCAGGCCTGTGACAGCAACCAGGCCCGGTTGGCCCCTCCCCCTGTTTATTACCAAGGGCTGAGTTATGATTGGTTTAGACCTATTAGGCAACTCCCACTCTCTTTTGTTGGTATTGGTTTAGGGAAAGACATGTGACTCAGTTTTGGCCAATGACACATGAGGATCTGGAAATCCGCTGGGGCTTCTGTGTAAGATTTTCTTCCCTGATGAAAAAAGAAAGATATGAAAGAGGAACCTCGCTTGTTGCCTTCTGGCAGAGGCTGTTTCCTTACTGAGGATGTGCTGTTTAGAGCGATGGCAGCTGTCTCAGGTCTCTGAAGGAAAAGCCAAGAGTATGGGGTCCACTTAACTGCCGTGGCAGGTGAATGTCCTGTGGCCCCTTCGGGGGAATGCAGAGAGCTGGGCGTTTAGGGGATCCAGTACTGGCTTCGTAATGCTGTGCGCCGAGCGCTGTGCTCTGTACATGCTGCTTCTCCTCTGGAATGAAAATATATGCTGTTCTTAGAGCCCATCTATTTGTGGTTTTGGAGAAAAGGGACAAGAATCGGCACACACATGAACCGTTGGCTAGAAAAAAAGACAATGCCTCCATTCGTGCCTCCAGAATTATTAGGATTTCAAAGGTCAGAATGAGTCATAGCTGTTCATGTTTTATAAGTGAAAAAGCAATTCCATTTTGTATTATTATTCAGGCGACCACGATTACTTCAGGGGGGTGGGGTGGGGTGGATCAGTAATGGCCATTTAATAGAATGGTTTTACAGTGAGAAAAGAAAGCCATTAAATAAATCAGGATCGGCAATGCACAATCCTCCCAATTCCATCAGTTTTCCACAGGTTGATTTGCACTTGGCTTAATAATGCTACGTACCAAGTACTGTGCCCCGAGAATAAGGGACAAGACACTACTCTTTCTATACACATAGGCATGGCCACCGCCACCTATAATTAGCCAATTCGGAAATTCACACCTAAACTCTCCAGTTTCATACCTTGACTGCGGCAAACCGTAACTAGGAATAGAGTGATTTTGTCCTAGAAGATCATAAGGAACAGAACGCTTATTATCAACTAGATTGCCTTAGCCACCTGTAAGAAATCGTATAGATGGCAGCTGCAGGAAAGACTTACAAAGATTGTTCCCTCCTGTCAGCAAAACGGTGTTGAGCTCTGCTCTGCCGAAGTCCTCATCAGGCAGGATCCAGCAGGGGGCATCAGCGAAGGGGAAATAACCTCATTTGCATTACGCTTCTCTGCCCTCTGACCACTCACACTAATCCTGAGACCTTGACCAGCTCATGGACCACCAATCAGAGCCAGTCCTGAGGTGGATATATGTCTATACTTTTCAGCATAAGGGGTTAGGACTAACCCCCTCTTGTTTTGGATGTTCTCATCGCACCGCTGCTCTTCGGGCTTTTCCTGGATTCTCAAGGTGCCTCGTTTCTTAAAGGCAAGATCTATGTCACACTCCTGAAAGTCAAAGAGGGCTTGGGTCGCACGTCCTTTGAGAATTATCTCACTTCCCTGCCTGACCCTGGAAGCTGCTTCTATCAACATTGTAGTGTCCAAACAGTGCATTTTGCAGAATTCCAATAAAGTAGGCAGTTAATCAAATTCCTGATCTTCTGTTTGGAATCTGAGGGGACCCAACCCAGCTACCCCACCCCTCCGAATGGAGGTCGCCTGCCGTGGCCAACTTCCACACCAATGTTCTGAGACACCGTTGCCATGCGCAGCCCGCCAGCCCCAAGACCCGCCGCTCAGTGAACTAGCTCAGGTCTCAGCCTCACTATTGTGTCTGAAATAGTGGTGGTCGCTGTGGGCACGCCTCACTGGAAAGCTGTCTAGTTCCTTTGACAGTTTCTTTTTTCTTATTCATTTTTTCAAACTCTCTTCTACTTATTAGATATATTTATTTTGTATTTCCCCAATAATTCCAACACCGAAACTCCACGCACTTGTTTTGCTGTTTGTTATTTCTGCTCTCATTTCTGATATCCCGTTTTGTTTTGTGTTTTGTGGTTCTTTTGTTTTTTGACACCACAGTTCTCTTTGTTTTTAGAATTTTGTCTTCCAAAATTCTTTCTGATCTGGTCTGGTCTGTTCCTATCGAGAGGATTTGTGCTTGTTTCTGCTAGGTGCCAGAGATCCTTCCAAGCTGAGGCTGCTTTAAATAAGTCATTAAGCTGGACATTTCTGGGACCTCAGACGACTGTGTGTTTGTGCCCCGATCCTGCGGTTATGAAGTTTTATGGAGTCCTTTCTTCTCTGGGAGATCAACTTCCATCTTGTCTTTTTTTTTTTTTTCTGTGGTCATTCTGGAGGCTGCGATCACCTGACCCCACACCTCATGCAGGCCCAAGCCTTCCTAGCTCACCACCCACACCGCATTCAGTTTGCAACCCTAACTTATTCCACTCGGCAACTCGGGGGGCTCTCTGCCTTAGCCTGGCTTCCATCTCTGGATTCAGGCTTCAGCTCTAAGAATCCAGCTTTTTGCTTCCCTAGCTAAACTACTATTTAAAAGAAAAAAAAAAATTAATGAAGTACTTCTAGACATTTTGTCGTGGGAGTCTAGCTGCCCTCTTGCTAGAAAACTAACTTTTAAAGCTACTGTTCTACTTTTGCACATCATTTATACGGCTGCCTTGCCGAATTTTCTTATTAAGTCTGATCATTTTTCTTGTACTAGAGCCTCTTGTGTCTTCCAGGCACCCAGCCTTACAGTGTGTACTTTCATTTACACAATGATGGCTTATTTCATTCATTTACGCACTTGTCAGAACCTCCAAGTATTATTGTTGGGCGATAGTGGTGATAATCCCTGCTTTTTAGTGAAACCAATTGAATGATTTTTTTTGGAGAAAGGGCCTCTATAAAAATTAAGACGTTTTCTTACATTTCTATTTTACTTAGAGCTTTTAACTTAGAAAATGGCTGCTGATGCATACCCCATGCCCGCTCAGAATTTATCGGCGCGAGGTGCCAGCCCATTTTTAGCAGCGCCTGCTCGAGCTTCAGCGGTTCCCCCCCTCGGTGGGCTGAAGCTGAGGACACAGAAGGGGAGCAAGCTCTGAAGACAGGCTTTTCAGGCTGGATTCAAATGATGAAGAGCCTTGCACCCCAGGCTAAGGAGTCTGGAGTCTGTCCTGACGGCAGTGGGAAGCCTCTGTGAACAGATTGGATTTGAACTTTGAGAAAAACAGGGCTGTGCTGCAGTCAACAGAAAGGGTGGCTGGGACCAGCTGGAGTCAGGGAGACCATCTGGGGGCGGGGGTGGGGGGAGGTGGATGTGGTCACCTAGACTAGGGGAGGAGAGAAATGCATGTATTCATCTATTTTATTGCTGCTGTATTGATGCTCACTTCCTCCCAGACATTACGTCAGGCCTTTTACACAGAGAGTATGTGTTTCTTCCCGCTCCTTGCGTCTATGTGTGATGGAAGAGGGAGATGTTTGTGGTAAAAATGAGAGGGAACAAATCACATTAAGAGTAATAAACAACAGGTCCCCACCAGAATACCAGGAACGGACGCCCCCAGAGCGATCTTTGGTTTTCCGGCCTCTCCGGGTTCCTTCAGGCATCAACAGGGAGTTCACAGGTGGTTTAGCCAACATATGTGGCTTTCTGAGCAGCACCGGTTCTTTTTCCTGCTTCCTTGCTGACCCGAAATGGTGTTTATGATCCACCCTGCTCCATACGGTCATGTGCTTCAGGTGAGTGTGGCTCCAGCCCCATCCCAGGGTCAGGGCCCGATGAGAGTCAGTCAGTCATGGTGGTCCCATCCCCCCTGTCGGTGGCGGGTTTGATCATGTACATGGGATACAAACCTGGACGTGGATGATAGACTCACCTGCTGCGGGCTGTAGGCAACAACTTCCTTACTGCTAAGGGGGACGCCCTGGAAGAGATATACTCATTCTTTTCTGTACATTGTTATGTGTGGATGCTGTATCTGAAACTGCTGTAGCCATGTTGCAACCTGAAGAGGAAAAGAAGCTAAAACACTGAGGCAGCAGACCGAAACAAGGGAAGAGCCTGACCCCTCGATCGTGTTACTGAGCCACCGTTAGCTCGCCTTGGGTATTCCTCCCCCAGTTTCAGCGATACACGAGATAATATACTTTGCTATTGCTTGAGCCCTGTGGACTGGGACTCTTTTATTACTTGCTGCCAGAAACCTCCTAACTGATAGAGATGGCTTATTTTTTAATAGCACACACTGCCTATGCTCTCCAGAAGGGCCCGTGACTTGCCACCAACACGATCTTCCTTTCCTTCTGTGCTGATATGACCAGAAACTGCCATCCACTGAGTTTCCTGGACACTGTTACCCCTCCTCACCATCCTCAACACCCAATGGCATCATGGGAAGTTAAACCCACAACTGGAGACAAAAACGAACGCGAAAGTGACAGAGACCCTCAGATATTGGAGGGGTAACGGGTAGGGTCAAGGAGGTCTGTGTATGACGTAGGGCGGGGTGGTCGGCAGAACCAGATGCTGTCCAAGGGTCCAGCAAGTCCGTGCCAAAATGGGTACTTAGATTCGGGGTGAGTTAAAAAGACAGCTTCTGTAATAAAACCAAACTGGACGTTCCACGGGTGAGCCCCGGAAGGAGAAGCACGAAAACTAGGCAGCAACTCTGTAGTCTGCGTTTTCCCTTCTCCTGGGGCCCCTTTTGCTCTGTCTCCATCCCGAAGGCCCCAGTGTGTACAGGTCCTCTCGTGGCTGTGGCCTAAGGCTGCGTTCGATACTCCTTCGCATCACTAGCCTTGGTGAACTGGGATGGAACTTTCTTAAACACTTAGGCAAATACTCAGGGATTGAAGCTCACAACAATATTAAGAAGTTGTGCTGATGATAACATGGGTGCTACCATCGTCATTATCATCTTCACTATGTTTTTCTCCTCAGGAGTAGGTGCTATTTTATCCTCATCTGTTTTACGAGTGAGGGAACCATGGCACGGATAGGTTAAGTAATTGGTTTTAGGCCCTAAGCAGCAAAGTCAGAATTCGAACCCAGGGTCAGTGTTCCTACCATCATGCAATATTACCTCTCGGTTCTGAGTACATTAAAACACACTCACATTTCACACTAAATAAATTTTTGCTGTTAAGATTTTTGAAAGCATCTTGTTTTCTACAATTGTCTATAAGGAACTCAGTTGAATCTATGACTGGTTCTGACTTCTTGGCATTCATCATGCACATTTAGGAAATTCTGAGAAGTGAGGTAAGTTAACCTGCAAATCATTTTCAAATGTAATGAAATTTTAGGAATAAAAAATTTAACAAGGAAGTCGATTCACTAATATTTTGCTTTGCATTTATTTAAATATTTAAACAGTCATTATTTTAGATTTTGATGGATTTTGTACTTTTGAGTCAATTAACTTTCTCAGGTCCGCTAACATTTTTATAAGCACACAGAAATCTTTAACCCTAAGTGCTGTGTACTCAGGATACATCAGCTCTCTTCAAAGACAACAGAGAATAAACCAAGAAACCACAAGGCCCCCTAAGAATAGCCAAGCTTTATGTATTGTGGAGCTCAGGCTCTGATAGTATCCCACCTCGCAGCTCGCTGGCCACTGTCCTGGAACAGTCGCACCTGAGCCTTGAAGTAAGCTCACGGCCCATAAATCAGGACGCCGCTCCTGGGCAGCTGGTCGACCAGATACCCAGAGCTTTGCCCTCACCTCTCCGTGGGCCTGTGCAGTTGCAACTTTTCCTCCGGGCCAGACCCTGCCGCCACACTCTTCGAACTAGGCAATAGCTATCAGACTCAAAAAGCACTTTAAACCAGATCGGTCACGCTGCGAGACTCCTGGTTGCGAATCAAGAAAGAGAGGTGTGGCTAGAGCTTGAGACAGAGACGGATACAGCCTGGGAAACTATTTGTCTGAAGGGGATAGACAAATAAGGAGACAGGCTGCCCACCGCCTAAACTGCTTTGAAAGTGGAGGCATAGGCAGGGAGAAGGCTTTGCAAAGGGAATGGCGTTGAAGTGCAGGCAGAGGCAGAAGGGACTCAGGGCAGACAAGAGGAACCCTGTTCAGAAGAAAGGGCACTGAAAGGAAAAGACCCACCTTGCGAACGGGCAAGAAGGGGTTTGGGCGGTGTTGGCGGCAACAGCCATAGTGTCTTCAGTTCACAGACCCTCCCGCCGGCCTCAGGGCTTTCCCGGGGCTCAGTCAGTCCCTACCCGACTCCTTCCGGGGTCCACACAGGAAGTTCTTCCTTGGGGAAAGAGAACAGACCTTAACACCTCTGCCTGATATGTGTTAGATCTCCAGAATGTCTAATTTACATCCGTACAGCTGCAGGAAAACCTGTCTCCCCTCCCGCCTTAGCTTTTGGTCCTGGTGAACATTATTCAGCTGCGAAGCAGATGCTGGGCAGACCTGGAGGTGGTCAACAGAGTCCTCTAAGAGGCTGAGTCCCTTTAAATCAGACGTGAGGTCCCAGGCTGGGGCTCGAAAGTCAGACAAGCTAAGAGGTTGGGTCCTGCCAAGCGGAAATGACAGACATCATCCCTTGGCCCTTCTGGTTCGAATCCTGCTCTCAAATCAAGACACGAGGAGCACAGGGAACAGGACTGGAGGTTGGACTGAAGTAGAGATGAAGGGGTGACCCACCCGTGGCCACAAAATTGAAAGAAATAAAATGGAAGAGGAGCTCCAATTGTAGAGTGCCTGCCATATGCCTGGAGTTGAGCTGGTCCTTTCCAAGCCTTATTTCACTGGAGTCCCGTCAACAGACTAGGTGCCTAGGAAATGATGGCGTTAAGAATCAGGAACTATGCTTTTAACTACTTCACCATGTCCAAGCTGCTTTTGCAGGGCCCATGCACCCTGCTGTCTCCATTCCAATCCCGGTCCCACCCTAACAACCTGTTTTTAGTGGACATTTCGGGCTGCCGTGCACCTGAAATTCTTCCTTCGAGCCATTTTTATTATTAATACTATATTTATTTCACTTTATTGAGTTGGGATTGACATATCCCACCTTATTATTTCTGATGGGAAGCAGAACCCATCCTACCTGTAGACATTGAAAACACCAGGGGCTCAGTCTCCTGGTGTCCCTGCCAGCTCGGATGAGAGCACATTGACCAAGGTTCAGGCGGTCAGGATGCTGACCCTAGACTTGGATTCAGAGCTAGTGGTGAGACGCAGCTGCGTCTAGGCCCTGTGAATGCAGAGGGTCAGTAGCGACATCTAGTGTCTGATGGTGACAGCAACATCGTTGGCAACCCATTTAGCCCTGTGGTAGTCTGCGTTCTCGCTAAACCGAGTTCCATAGCCTTCTTGATAATTCTGAGAGGTGCCCAGTATATCCTGTAATCAATCAGTTCTCTCCTTAAATAGTTGCTTGGACAGAGTGCCTATGGCTTACAACTAAGAACTTGGACACAGATATCGGCCAAAGTTCCAGAACCAGAAAAATGTCAGATAAGATACATTTGGGTACTTAGACACACAGATGAGGCTCAAAGACTTAAACTCGGCACTCCCCTGACTGTCCTGACCCCCCGTCCTGGGGACTGTGCTGTCCAGAGAGATGCAGGAGCCAGCAGCTCCATATCTTTAGTACCTAACAGGGCTAGAGAGGTGGGGGCGGGTGACAGGGGGAAGGGATAGAAACTGAATTGGAAGAGGCACCAGAGACAGACTTGGTAGAGCGGGTAGGAGAGAGATAATGTCTCCTACCAGGTCTTGGATCCAATCTAGCTCTAGCCTCAGCTGTATCATCTGTGCCAAGTGCCACCCTTGGCCTCTCCCAGCCCCAAACTCAGCAGACCCCTCACCCATCTCAGTTCCGACACGAGACTCGGGAGTCCCAGCTCGGCTCTCCATTCACGTGCAGGCACCCCAACAGACCCGTTCCCTGCGTACACTGAGCCCCACTGGCCTGAGTGGGTGCCCATACCCTCTCGTTCCATTACCCACCCCCATTGCAGAGCATCTCAACAAATGTGCTCCCCTGGCCCCAAAACACAAACCCTGACCCTGTGATCTCATCCCCTTCCTGGGTCATGTTTTTCTTCCACTTTTCCAGACTCTGAGTCTGTGCTTTGAGGTATATGCTGACCCCCCATGGCCTGGTCACTGGGTGACCTGGGGAAGGAAAGGATTCTAGTGGGGGAGGGGAGAGAGGCGGCTCTGTTAGGCACTTAGAAGCCCCAGATCAGCTGGGCCAAACACCAGAGTCTCATATTTTTGTGCACTTCTAATAGAGCTGAGTTTCCTGTGGGTAATCCTGTCATCTCGCCTGTCCCCTTCCCTCCCTCTACAGAGGGAGCCCCCAGTGGATGTACCCAAGGAATGTCTGGGCTTAGTTCAGGGCTTCCCCAAGGTGGCACCTCCCACAGGGGCTCCTCCCACAGGGGTTCCCATGAGAAAACCCCAGAACGGTTTGAGTTCCTAAACACAGACACACTCCCAGATCCTGTGGTCCCCAAAGCAAATTACGTACAGATCTTGCCCCTCGCGTTTGACCTCTCTAAAGACCTGACCTGGCTCAGCATCTGCTTCGGGGGCTTTCTCCACGGGGCAAGCCTGACCACTTTGGTCCCCCAGCAGCCCTTTCTCGTGACACTGCCCAACCCCGTGGAGCAGCTCTGAGTCCAATCATGCAATGGGTCCCTCGTGTTTCTCTCATTCAGTCATTCGTCATTCACATTTGGCACCTGAGAAGATCAAGGATCCAGAATCAATAATACAAGGTTCCACCTCAAGGGACATGTGGGGTAAGAGGAAGAAGACAAACATGGACGATTGTACCGCAGACTGAGTTCTCAGTCTCAGATGAGGGTTAATTAGAAAGAGGGGAAGCATCTAATGTAGATTAGGAGTCGGTATGGTCAGGTGACTTCATCAGTGGAGAAGACTTGGGGGGAAATCTTATCTAGTCACATAAAGCAGTATTTTACTATGAAAACAAGTATCATAGCCCTGACCGGGTGCGGCCTAGTTGGTTGGGCATCGTCCTGTAGCGAAAGGTCACAGGTTCAATTGCCGGTCAGGACACATGCCTGAGTTGCGGGTTTGAACACCGGTCAGGGTGTGTAGGAGAGGCAACCGATCGCTGTTTCTCTCTCACATCAATGTTTCTTTCCCTCTCTTTCTCCCTCCCTTCCCCTCTCTCTCAAAAGAAATAAAATCTTTTAAGAAAAGAAAACGTGTATCACAGATAACAAAGCCGGGTACAAAATTCCAACGTAAATTTTCGACGTAAAACAAGATATTTCAGAGAAACTTCCTACACATAAAAGGTCTATAACCTCAGACTCTCCTGCCCCTCTGACCATGGTATGAGGCCTCTTGTCCTCTGTGTCCGGCTTCCCATATCAGTGAATATTGGTGAATGCTACGTGAGTGGCAAACTTGAGAAGCATCAGTCTTGGGGAAAACACCTAAATTCCTTAACCTGGTCTTCGAGACCTTCCATGGTGGGACCCTCTGCCCCAGAAGCTTCACTCTATACTGTTCTACACACTCTTAGCTCACTACACCACAGCTATGTATGGCTCCCAAGCTATAAGCAACAGGCCGAACCGGTTCATGCCTTTGCGATTTTTCCAAAACCTGCGCCCTTTGCCTGGAATACCCCCATCCACACACCCATCTTGCAAACTCCTACTCATCCTTCAAGACCCAGCTCTAAGGGCTCCTCTTCTGTGAAGCCATCCCAACGGGCCCAAGCAGAATGAGTCAGTTCCTCCCATGCACCACTCTAGGGTGCCTGTGTCCCTCTCCTTGTGCTGAGGTTTCTTTATTTCACTTTTTTCTCTAACTGGATTATGAGAGCTGAGTGGGGAGATGTTGTATCATTCAAATGTGTATCCCCAGCCCTAAGCATTGCATCCGGCATGGTAGGTATCCATAAATATTTTCTATGAAAGAACAAATGAACAAAACTTACTTTGACTCCTATCTTTTATTTTTAGAGTCCAGACAGGGAGACTGGCATTTTCTTATAAACCTTGGAAAATTCTAAGAAAACCACTCGCCACATAGAAAAGAAATTCCCATTTAACCTTTTTTTGTAGCTACAGAAGATAAGATAAGAACTACCTCTTATCACCGGTGTAGTTCTACTGAGAACTCACCGGACCAATGAAACTCTTTGACCTTGAGGCTTTTAAATACAACCAGGTGGCAAAAGCGCAGTGGTGCAGAAGGGTCTAGTCAGGTTCCTCCAAGTCACAATCGTAGCAATAGGGACTGACATGTGTCATGTTCCAGGTACCATTCGAGGTCCCTTATTAATATATGTATATGCAGTGACTCCTTTAATCCTCACCAAAAACCCTATCATGGGGCAACTACTGTTATCTCCATTTTAGAGATGAGGAAACTGAGGCACAGAGAGATTGAGTAACTTACAATAATACAGCTAAGTGGCTGAGATGAGATTCAAACTACGGAAGTCTAGCCTGGGACTCCCTTCTCCCAACCTCAATGCTGTATTAGCTCCATGAGCAAACCTTTAAAGGTGCTCAGCATGACTTCAGAGGACCCCCAGGCCCAGAGGGCCCAGTCTCCTCTTCGGCTGCTTCGCATGTTCGCTTCACCACGGAGAGGGAGAGATTTGGTTAGGCCGACTGCCTCTGGCTTGGAACAGACACTGCACCACCCAGCTCAGAAAGTGGGCTCCCTGCCCTCCCGGGCAGCTGAGGATCTGCTGGCTCCGCCTCCCGGGCGCACACCACAGCAGGAACTCAGGCCAGGAGAACCAGTGAGACCACTTTTCTAGGGTGTATTTGGCAGGACCTTAAACCTACCCAGGAGAAGCAGAGGGTGTGACATGTGCAAAAATTCAGGAGTGAGAAAAAACAGGCATGTTCCTGGAGAGGGGGAGGCACTGGCTGATGGAAGGGTGTGCGAGAGAGAAGGGAAAGGAATGGAAAAGTGTTCTGGGTCTGCTTTTGCTTGTAAAAGGCCCTACACCCAAAGGAGAGAGATTTGATTTTGTTTCGGCCATCAAAAGTCATGCTGTATTTGTTAGGTTTGCGGTTTTTCGCTACTTAAGAAGCCGTTGTTTTCTTTAGCTGCAGATACTGCTCAACAATTGGGAAATACCGCCATCCTGTGGCTTTCAGTGATGCCCGCTCCAAACTGTAATTTTGCCACATTTTCCGATATTGTTTAATAATGAAACCAAAGGACACATCTCTTGATTCAAATAGCTGAAGTAAAGCAATACTGACCTTCATTCTAATGTGAAAAAGGATACTTTTAAAAAGATTTTGTTTATTTATTTTCAGAGAGCAGGAAAGGAAGGGAGAAAGAGAGGGAGAAAAACATCAATGTGTGGTTACCTCTCGCACACCTGCTACTGAGGACCTGGCCAGAAAACCAGGCATGTGCACTGACCAGAAACTGTACTGGCAACATTTCGGTTTGCAGATTGGCACTCAATTGAGCCTCACCAGCCAGGGCAAAAGGGTACTTTTACTAAAAAGTGTTTGTACAGCAAAGGAAACCATCAACAAAATAAAAAGGCAACCCATGGAATGGGAGCATATACCCCCAATGCTATTTCTGATAAAGGGTTAATGTCCAAAATTTATAAAGCACTCATATGACATAACACCAAGAGAACAGACAGTCCAATTAAAAAATGGGCAGAGAACCTGAATAAACATTTCTCTGAAGAGGACATACAGATGGCCAGTAGACATATGAAAAGATGCTTAATGTCAACAATCATCAGAAAAATGCAAATTAAACTGCAATGAGCTATCACCTCACACCTGTCAGAATGACTGTCATGAATAAATCAACAAACAAGTTTTGGCAAGGCTGTGGAGAAAAGGGACTCTTGTGCACTGTTGGTGGGAATTCAGACTGGTGCAGCCAATGAAAAACAGCATGGAGTTTCCTCAAAATATTAGAAATGGAACTGCCTTTTGACCCAGCAACCCCACTTCTGGGAATATGTCGAAAGAAACCCAAAACACTGATCTGAAAGAATATATGCACCCCTATGCTCACAGCAGCATTATTTACAATAGCCAAGATCTGGAAACAGCCCAAGTGCCCATCAGTAGATGAGTGGATCCAAAAAAAGCTGTGGTATATTTACACAATGGAATACTACTGGCCGTAAAAAAGAAGGGAATCTTATCTTTTGCAACAGCATAGATGGTCCTGGAGATTATTATGCCAAATGAAATGAGCCAGTCAGAGAAAGACAAATAGTATATGATCTCATTCATATGTAGACTCTAATGAACAAAATAAACTGATGAACAAAATAGAAACAGAGACACTGATACATAGAACAGACTGACTGCTGTCAGAGGGGAGGGGGTTTGGGGGTCTGGATGAAAGAAAGTGAAGGGATTAAGTGATTAAGCAAAAAGAAACAAACTAAAACTATATATGTACACATACAGTATATAAATAAATAAATAACACATAGACACAGGCAAGAGTGTGGTGACAGCCAGAGGGAAAGAGGAGTGGCAATAGGTGGAGATAGGCAACGGGGAGATAAAATGGGAACAAAAAGAGACTTTGCTTTGGGTGATGGGTACACGATGTTGAACTGTACACTTGACACCTGGATGGTTTTGTGAATCGATGTCACACCAACAAATTCAATTTTTAAAAAGCTGTGGTACAGATATACAATGGCATATTACTTGGCCATAAAAAAAAAAAAGACGGAAATCTTACCATTTCTGACACCAGAGATGGACCTAGAGGGTGTTATGCTAAGTGAAATAAGTCAGACAGAGAAAGACGAATACCGTATGATTTCCCTTATATGTGAAGTATAAAGAACAATATAACCAAAAAAATAAAACAGAAACAGACTGAGAAACAGAGACCAGACAGACGGTTGCCAGAGGGGAGGGCATGGGGGACTGGGTGGAAAGGTGAAGGAATTAAGAAGTACAGGTTGGTCCTTACAGAGTAGCCACAGGGTGTAAAGTACAGCATAGGGAATGTATTCAATAATATTGTACTAGGCTATGGTGTCAAGGGGGTACTGGAAATATCATAAGGAACACTTTATAAAGTACAACATAGGACTGTTTCACCACTAAGCTGTACACCTGAAACTAATACAAAATAATATTGAATGTAAAAAATATACTTTTGATTACATGAAGAAAATCTCTACATTGCTTAAAATTGCCCAGACGACATTAAAGCTCCTCTAACTTAAAAAATAAATAAAAAAGATTTAAAAGGACGCTTTTAATAAAGTTTTTCAAGAAATAAATACCTGGGTTCCATTCTCAGATTTCTTACTTTGTTTTTAATATTCTAATCGCTAAATCTTTAGCGATTCTGATTGCAAAGAGCCTCTCTATTTTCCCAGTGCCTCCTATCTTAGAATCATAAAATCTCTGGCCCCGAAAAGACTCTGCCATTTCCAGGCCCGTCTGGCATCGACTCTCTCCAGGCCATGTTCCTCCACTATGGCAGATTTCAGTCCTAGGTCTGTTCTCCTTGTACGGTCCTACAGTTGGACAGACCCAAAATTCAAATACGGAGTTCCGCCACCTTTTCTCTGAGTGATTTTGGGCAAGTCACCTAACCTCTGGAAGCTTCAATTATTTCATCTGTACAATGAGGATAACTCTAACACTATCTTCACAGGGATATTGTAAGGATGAAAAGTGACATGTGTGAAAAGTGCCTGGCACATTGCAGCTCCTCCGAATAAGGGAGTCCCTCCCTCTTCCTTCCCTTGAGTCCTTGAGGACATATTATTGCTGAGCGCACAAAGAGAACTCAGTGGAGGTCTGTGATTTGATAGTCAAGATTTACCCCTGGTCTTCCAGCAACGTTTCCTGAAAACAAAACTACTTGTCCCCTCAGCCCTTGGGAGAACCACCCCTGTTTAAGCATATTGCTACCGACCTTGGTCTTGCAGGGGATTGCAATCCACCTATCTCCTCCGTGAGCAGCCGGCAGCACGTGGGTGGCTGTAGGCAGGCGCCTATGGCATTCCTTCCTCGCCTGTCCCTTTTCGGGGCGGGTGGGGGGGGGTTTGGCGTGCCTGCCTTCGTGTGTGTGCGCGTGTGCGCGTGTGCGTGTGTGTATAATTTAATCCCCGTGGGACTCAGTATCTGGTCTCAACCTCGGCTTGGCTGATTGGCTGTCTCAGCTAGCCCCCGCCCTCCCCACCACAGCCTCCCAGGTGGCTCGGGCCCCCGCGGTGATCACTGTTTACCAAGAAAGCCTCTCCAAGTGGGGCTCCAGCTCTGCACTCTCTCCCCTCTGGGGTTCCCGCCGGCCTAGGAAGCGGGGAGAAACCAGGCCGAGCCATTCCTCGCCCTTTTCTCCACCGCCAGGAGAGGTCGGGTAAGGGGCGTGGAGGGAGAGGGGGAGTCCCAAGCCAGGCGTATCCCCCGTCATCCTGTCCCGGTACCTCGCAGATAACTCGCAGGTAAAGCGCCCACCCAGGAATTCCATGCCTAGGCCCAACTCCCGCTCCCTCTGCTCCCGCCCTATGGTGCTCAGGGCGACGCGCCCTCCCTCCCTGGGAAAGCAGCCAGAAGCCGGATCTCAGGTCCCTAGAGGAGGCACAGACATGGAGATTTCACTCACAGGTGTTCCTTTCTTCCTCAGACGGCGATGACCCCTAAGCCTGCCGGAACCCCAGATGGGGGCTGGGGCTGGGTGGTGGCAGCTGCAACCTTCATGGTCAATGGGCTCTCCTACGGGCTGTTACGTACCCTGGGCCTTGCCCTCCCTCACTTCGCGGAGCACTTTGACCGAACCTCTCAGGATACAGCGTGGGTCAGCGCCCTGGCTCTAGCCATGCAGCAGGCAGCCAGTGAGGGGCCCCCACCCCGAGGTGGGGGGCGGGAACCAGGGTGGCCCTGAGTTTAGTGGTGGGGAACCCACCTAATCACCAGATAACCTGAGAAAGGACGACGGGTATCACCAAGTTCTAGAAAAGAGTGGGTTGAAGTTAAAAGGAGCTATTAGGCTGGGGAAGAAGTTTTGGGCCAGGCTGACAGCCAATGAGAAGTTTTGGAGTGAGTTAGAGCAGGGGTGTGTCTTCTATAGACTCCGCCTCCTTCTAGGCCCAGTGGGCAGTGCCCTGAGCACCCGCTGGGGGGCGCGCCCGGTGGTGATGATTGGGGGCATCCTCGCGTCTCTTGGTTTCGTCTTCTCAGCTTTCGCTAGCAGTCTGCTGCACCTCTACCTTGGCCTGGGCGTCCTCACTGGTGAGCGGAGAGGATACCTGGGTCCAAAAGGGCTGATGTTGGAGATGGGAGCTTGTTGGGGGCTGGAGGCCAATTGGGTAGGGGGGCTTCCTCCGAGGAGCAGGTCTGGGATTTCTGGGCCAGGACTTCCTAGCCCCTGTCCTCACCAGGTCTTATCCATTCAAAGGCTCCGGCTGGGCCTTGGTGTTCGCCCCTGCCCTTGGAACCGTCTCTCGTTACTTCTCCCGCCGTCGAGTCTTGGCCACGGGGCTGGCTCTCACGGGGAACGGAGCCGCCTCACTTCTCCTGGCGCCTGCCTTGCAGTTCCTCCTGGATACTTTCGGCTGGCGGGGCGCCCTGCTCCTCCTTGGCGCCATTACCCTCCACCTCACCCCCTGTGGTGCCCTGCTGCGACCTCTGGAGCTCCCTGGCGACCCCCCAGCCCCACCCCGCGGGCCCCTAGCTGCTCTGGGCCTGGGTCTTTTCACACACCGAGCCTTCTTAGTTTTTGCTCTGGGCACCACCCTGATTGGGGGCGGGTACTTCGTCCCCTACGTGCATTTGGCCCCTCATGCTATAGACCAGGGCCTCGCGGGGTATAGGGCTGCACTGGTGGTGGCGGTAGCTGCACTGGCCGATGCGGGCGCCCGGCTAGCCTGCGGGTGGCTGGCAGACCAGGGCTGGGTGCCCCTCACGCGGCTGCTGGTGGTGTTTGGGGCTCTGACTGGGCTGGCGCTGCTGGTGATGGGGCTGGTGCCAGTGGGGGGGAGCGAGGAGGATTGGGGGGGCCCCCTGCTAGCTGTGGCTGGGGCCTATGGGCTGAGCTGCGGCAGCTACGCCCCACTGGTTTTCGGCGTGCTCCCAGGGCTCGTGGGCATCGGAGGTGTTGTACAGGCCACGGGGCTGGTGATGATGCTGATGAGCCTCGGTGGGCTTCTGAGCCCTCCACTGTCAGGTAAGAGAGCCCGAGCCAACAGATCTGCCGGCCACCATCCTCTGTCCCTGGGGTCTGAGGCATCTGAATTCCTTTCCTCTTCCTCCCAGGCTTTCTGAGGGATGAGACCGGAGATTTCACCGCGTCCTTCCTCGTGTGTGGCTCTTTGGTCCTCTGTGGGAGCCTCATCTACATGGGGCTGCCTGGGGCTCTGCCCTCCTGCAGTCCAGCCTCCCGACCAGCCATCCCTCCCCCCGAGAGCGGGGAGTCACTCCCCATTCCTCAAGTTGCCCTGCTCTCGCCAGAAGCCCCTCGCTCCACTCTGGACACCACTTGTTGACCATTTCCTTTTGGTTTAAGTCTCTCTCCCCAATAAAAAAAGATTCTGTTTTTCCCGCAAGCTCCCATTGTCAGCCCATCTAAGACACTGAAAACTTTCTACTTAAGACCTTCAAGAGGCTGCTCGGAAGAAACAGGATCCCACTAAGCCCTAGGAGATGGGGACGGTATCTGTCTGTCGAGCCAGTCCATTTCTCTTTGCCCAAGTTGTTGCCAGTGTAACGGGAATCTTTAAGAAATTGTCTGCCTGTCAGCTTCAGTTTGTTTGGGGGAGAGGTAGGCTCGTGAGTGCTATCTGCCCCCCGTCCTCACTTCCTTTATTCAAACTCTTCCCTGCATCTCAGTCTCCTTCTACTGGCCCCGGGTAAATACAAGAATCTCAGACCACAACTTAAGCTCTCTCGGCTTCCGCTTCGGCTACCAAACTACCCCCCCCCCCAC
>PVJD01016699.1:0-20074 GCA_004026545.1 Mormoops blainvillei
GTGAGGCTACTCGCAGGGCTGTGGTGGCCGCAGGGCCGTGGCATCCAGGGGACGGCCTCTGGGCTCCTGCCCCCTGCATCAGATCTGCCCATCCCCCTCTTCCCAGAGATTTCTGCACCTGCGAGCAAAGCCCTGCCTGCGGCACACCTGGGCGGAAGCCATCTGTTTGCGAATCGGGAAGTTCCTGTGATCCCCAAAGCCTTCCCATCTGTTCCTCCGTCTGGGCTCCTCCCTTGCCACGTGGGGGTGTGGCGGACGGGAGACTAAAGAATGAGGGTGGGGCATCCGCAGCCCTGCCCTCTGTCCGAGGGAGGGAAGCCCTGCGGGTTTTCCCGTTTTTGCCTCAGAAAAGGCATTTTATGCCTCTTCCCCGACCAGCTGCAGAACCATTTCATCCGTCTGGATAGACTGGAATAGGTACCCGCTGTCCCGACATCCTTCCTTTGGGGTGTTTCTGCTCTGATTAGAGACCTGGTGGCGAGGGTTTGGCCCCCGTTTGCAGTCGCGAAATAGAGCAATAATTTGGAAAGAGGACCATACAGTAGCGTCAGCTATAGCGTTTCCCCATTCTGCTCTTTTGTTTGCTTTTTTGTTGTTGTCGTCGATGGTGATGTTTTTTACCCAAAGTGCTCAAAGCATATGTCCATAGTGCCCGTGTGATGGGCGCCTGTCTGACACTTGCTGCTGATGAAAGTCTGGGCTTACAGTGGCGGAAGCAAAAAGGGAGAAGGTGGGGGGAAAGGGCGAATCAGGGAGACCTTTCCTAGTTTCTGTTGTTCACTGGGACTCATCAGCTCATGCAGCACCTACCGCCGGTCATGGCTGGCGGCCGTGCTCCATGCCATGCCCGTTCTCCAACTGTTGGAGACAACCTGGAGGGCTTCCTGGAGGAGGTGCCGTCGTTGGCCGAAACCTGAGCTATGAGAAGGGAGGGATGGGCCACCCAATGAAAACCCACGCACTAAGCTCTGTAGCCCATGCCTTTGATTGGAAGGACAGTGGATTTCTCTAGCTAAGCATTATGCTGCCTGTTATTTCTCACACGCGTGTCCGTAATCGTTTTATGAGAAAATAACACCCCAAATCACGCAAGTTCAATTCAAAGAAAAGTTCATGTCTGTTGGGAACACCATTCTGGGGAGAAGCCTTCCACAGCTCGTTCGCCAGGTAGTTGAACTGGGAAGCTCAGCTGGTTAGAGTTGTCGCCCTGATGTGCCCAGGTTGTGGGTTCCATCCCCGGTCCGGGCACAAACAGGAACCAAGCAACAAAGGCGCCGATAAGTGGGGCAACCAACCAGTGTTTCTTTTTTCCGCTCTCCTTCCCTTTCTCTCTCACAAAAAAAAAAAACAATGAAAATGTTTCAGAAATAACCAAATAATAAATGGCTGAAGCTGTTATGACGTGGGTAGTTCTTGATGACGTCATAGTAAAGCTGTGGGGTTTGTACCCCATTCAACACAGGACGGTCACAGACGAGGGGTAGCCGCTTAGGAAGCCCTTGAGTGAAGGATCCGCGTCTCCATCAATTTTTGGGGTAGGGGTGGGGGTGTTCTGCCACTGAGCATGGAAGAACAGAAAACTGGGGTGGGGGGCGGACAACAGAACTGGTGGGAAGAGGGAGGCAGGAAACACGAGAGTCTTGGTGGTTGTTTGTTCTTCAGAGCCATTTCTGTGCTCAGAGCTGGCCAGGAAGGGGTCGCTGAGACTGACCACGCCGACCTGGCCATCCCAGAACGTTCTCCGAGCTGTAACCGGGTGTGTAAATGGGCCCAGTGACGCCTGGTGTGGCCGCCGCAGTGGCACGGGGGCTGCTTGGGGGCTCGCCGTGTGCTAGACCCTGGGGCTAGAACACGAACCGAACAGGCCTGGCTTCTGATTGAGTGAGGATTGAAGTCAAGGGCAGGGATTCTCAACAGCGGGTGCCTTTGCTCGCGAGGTGCCTGTCGCAAGGTCTGGTCGCAGTTTGGGTCATCCAGGCTGGGGTTTACCCCCGACCGCCGGTGGGCGGAGGCCAGGGGTGCTTCTGAGCATCCTTGTGCTCAGTAGTGTCTGCAGAGAACTCGGATTTGTCTGGAAGCCGCAGTTTGAATGGCTTTGAGTTGCACGCCACCGATGGCCTGCCGTCTGTGGGCGAGCTCCAGAACGGACAAGTCGACCCCCGATTGCTATGGGTGGGCCACGCGTGTGGTAACGGCACGGTGGCAGAACACATTAAGATCAGACCACGTGACCGGCGCAAGAGCTAAGAGTTTAGCAGCTCACTGCCTCTGTTCCTTTTCAGTTTCCCCCACTTCGCCCCATCTTGTCACGTCTGTCCGATGTGCGGTTCTGCGGATTTGCTCAGGGGGCGTAGAGACAGCGGCTGGCTGGGGTTCAGGGTAACGGGCTGCCTGGCGTCCCGTCCTTCTCCGGCCGAGCGATTCCATCGGGATGGTCGGGTCAGATTTTACTTGTATTGCTTATGATTTGGGCCAGTACTGTAATCATTTACCAAAAAAATAACCCACAGGAATGTCATCACAGACTTTTAATGCTTTCCTGCCCCTGTCTGGGACGAGCCCGGCATCTCTGCTCTGCCAGCCTCCATCTGACCGTGAATTGGAGGCCTTCCCACGACGCTGAGGGCTCCCAAGGCTTCCGTACGTGGGTTGGGCAAGGAAGGGCTGTGTTTCCCTGCACGTGCGTGACTGTCTATGTCGAAACTGACAGAGCCTTTAGGAACTCCCAAAACTCACCGATGACCTTTAGTCAGGCCTCGGGATGCAAGATACCCACGAATTTTTGCTTGGATAGGCAACCAGAAATTTTTGGAAAACGGAGCTTAAACTCTGCCGTTAACAGTAACAACCAGACCCGTCGATCACGTAGGAATAACCTGTCGGAAATTCCGTGGCGCCTTCGACACCGAGCGCACGTTTTCAGCAAGGGCACGAGATTTGGCGATTGGTGCCGAACTAATAGTGAATCTCTCAGTGGTTTGAGGAAAACATGGACAATTTAAGACCAGGGAGGCTTCCATCCTGTTAATACAGTTTATCTTTCTATGTTTTTGAATCTTCTCTAATATTTTTGGCCACCTTGGTAATTTTTAGGGTAGCAACCTTGCCTGCTTTTGTTCAATGCCACGCGAAAGGAAAACGTGTCAATGCAACAGGATGGCAGTTCTCAGACGCTGGGAAACAGTCACTAAATTCTTGATGATGACCCCAAATTAAACAGATAGTATCTGTTCAACTTTTTCGTACCGGGAGGTTGCATTAAATTCGATGAGGCAGTGCACAGGTCTTGTGATTGCCTTTTTCTTTTCTGAAATATTTACCCAGTCAGCATTGAATATCTAATCGCTGTGATTTAATCTTGCCTTATCTTATTTTGGTTTTTATAAGAAGCTGACCAATATTCTCCTCTTTGTGTGGATTTGCTTTTTTATAACGTTGAGCATTTTCTACCGTGTCCGAACGTCATACCATGTAGAACCCCCCTCCCGCCCCTGTCTGTGGCTTTCGTTGACTACTTTTTTTCTTTTTTTTGCTTTTTCCACCTGCCTCCTGGTTAACACCTGTATCCTGTGATTTTGTCTTCCCGTCAACGTTTCAACCAAGAGTTTCAAAGGAAACCTCGTTAAGGAGTTAACGTAACAGTCATGAGTGGGGCAGGCGCGTAGGGGCACGGAAGAATGAGCGGCACCCCTGCACCTCCCCGTGGGACCAGGACCAGGTCCTCCCATGGGTTAATTTTTTTAAGTGCTTTTCTTTTTCTTCCCCCGTGGAGCTCGTGCATGGGGTTCGTGTTTATTGGGCACCTTCATCGACTGTGTGCTGTAAGTTCAGCTTTTTCCTGACACCTTCAGGATCCAGGGACAGTGCACTCAACAGTCATCCCTCCTGGAAGAAAGCAAAGGGACCTTAAAGTCCGTGCTGGTGCATGATTTAGATGAAGGGTCCACGAGGGTTCTTAGCAGCAACTTCTTCCTCAACATATTGAAACAATCGGAAAAGTTTCCTCCGTCAGGCAGCTCCATAGACTACGAACAGGGCGACTGTCTTTGAAGTCAGCATTTTATCAATTTATTAGCTACCTCGCCTTTGCGCACTTAAAAAAAATTTTTTTAATGGGTTGAGTTTTTGAGAGAGAGACAGAGAGAGACAGAGAAACACAGAGAGAGAGGAAGGGGTTGGGAGATGGGAGAGACATCGATTTATTGTTCCACTTATTGATGCATCACCGGTTGATTCTTGTCTGTGCCCTGACTGGGGGTCAACCTGCAAATTGGGAGCATCGGCACGATCGAGGCTCCTACCAAGCGAGCCCCTGGCCAGGGCTCGCTCACCTTCCACGGTCCCCGGTGCCCCACAAACGTCCCGATGGCATTATCCCCTTCCTATGAGACGGGCAGCATTAACCTGTCATTAACAGATGAGCTAATGACACTGTGTGAGGAGCATGAGCGATGGGAGGTCTGACTAACGCCCTTTGAGCTCTGACCCTGGTGTCCACACAGAACATGTCCATCCCTGGAGGAAATCGGCCACCGGCAGAGTCCTTGAAACCCACTCACAGAACTCCCGCATCCTGTGACTTCCGTGATGAATTTATTTACACGTTCATTCAGAAACCGCCCTTTGCAGGCGGCAGAAATGGTGGGTTCTGGCCAGACTTGTTCTTGAAGGGTTTTCTTTGTGGTTTTTGGGCTAAGAAGACAGTGTCAGGCCCATGGTCCGTGCCCCTGTCCGCAAGAATTTCGTGGCCGCCAGCCAGAGGCTCCCAGCGAGGCAACCTCGTTGACCTTCATTCAGTCCCTGTCATCACGGCACGCCTCTGTCTGCACCTGCGCCGGGGACATCTGCAGAGCCCGGGCGCACAGGAGCCCCCCTGTCCGGGACTGAGTACAGAAACACTATCCGTCTGGTCGCCGTGCGGAGAGACGCTGGACGACGATTTTCTGTTTCGAAGGAAGGCACTTCTAAAGGTTAACTCTGACGGTGACACGTTACAGGTTAACATTTTGTCAGGAGGCTGAGGACAGAGGACTCGGGCTCCCACTGATTTCAAATGATTAAATCCCTATTTCCCTTTGCCACTGGGCTCTAAACAGGAGGAGAGGCAGGTTCGTGGGTGAAGAAATGTGTCTAAAAAAATTTGTAAAAAGGTCACGAAGAGACAGAATCTTCTTCTCAACATTCTTTTCTTCTATTAATGTTTCATAAATTGGGTGTCTCACCTGACATATCTGTTTATTCTTTTCTTGAACATCGATTTGTGGATGTGATTGTGCACTGTTTGCTTTCACTGGTCATTTTCTGCGGTGCAAAAATGCTGCTAAGTTGTTTATTGGCGTTAGATGGACTATTTCATGTTTTTCTGAGAAATGCTTCATATTCGGCACAGAGGTGTTGTATGCATTGTTGAGCCATGAGGGCAAAATTCCGAACACTTCTAGTGCCATTAAAATAAATAATACATGGTGTAGAGACTATGCTGTGTCTGTAAGACTAATGCATTACAGATGACAAAACACTACGGTGTCATCTGTCATTGAAAAATTGTTTTCCATCGTCGCCCTCAGACAGCATTGGAACGGGTCCGATTCTGGGTCCTGTGCCCTCTCTGGAGGGTCACTGGGATGATTCTGGGAGCAACAGCACCCTGTCAGGACGACACCCCACCTGTCCCACGGGATCGACTTCTTCCTGGGGCAGGTGACGTAAACGGTTCCTGCTGCCGGCGGCCCAGGGAGCCCTCTCTTCATGGGCCCGTGTTCTCCGTTTCTGTCATCGTCAGGAGTCGGCTTCGCTTGCAGAAGGCTTTCTGATGTCCTGCTGAAATGCCAGGCATCGAGCACTGGGCACTGTGGCCTCCGAGGCGGATGCCAGACCACCTGGCCTGCAGCCCGGCCCGGGACCATTTTGGTCACCCTGCCCCTTTGTTTCCCAGACGCAACGTGGATCAACTATCCTGTGCATTAGAGGACATTGAGCCGCATCCCGGCCCCCGCCTACTTGCACCCTTCGTTCGCCTCCAGTCGTGACAACCAGAGATTCTCCAGGGTGGTGCCAGATGTCAGCGGAGTGCACCGCGGGTCTCCCCAGGGAGCCCCAAGGCTGTCCTCGGTGGCACGCTAGCGTCACTCCGTAGCCTGCATGGGTAGAAAGTTGTCTAAAATGCTGCTTGCATATGAGTCTCTTTGGATACTGGTTACTGTCATTGAAGTTACCAGGCATAGACAGAAAAGGTGAAATCCCTCTGGAGGGACCTGAAACAAGCACTGCAGAGTTTAAAACAAACCGATCCCTGTTTTATATCGATCAGTGAGTATTGCGAAAAGGCTCGTGTCCTGCAAGCAGGAGGACCTTGAAGGAGAAAGGGCGGTTTAGGAGTTTCACGGCCTCAGGTGTCTGCCCGGCGCTGAGGCGTTGCTGGGGGGCAGCGATTCCTTTTCCATGGTGGTGGGGTCCTCGTTCTCACCCAAGAGCCTGCTGCCACACGGGAGTGGAGTCGCCTGCACCCTCTACATAGTACGCTGTCCCTGAAAAGTGTGCACCCTGAGGACCGTGCAGTGTTGCTGGAACTGGGGACGCAGTCTGAGGCATTTGTCAACACTTGACAATGGCACACATACGACTAACTCTCCCTCCCTCCCTCCATAAACAGGGTCCGGCAGAAGTAGCACCTGTTTGAGTGTCAGTGGCAGGGTCAGAATAGGGCTGTAATAATTTAGAGTCTCCATTCGAACGTGTCCCCTACAGTGTCCTAGGCTGTGCTGGACTGTGACATCTCGTGTCCCCAAATGACACGCTGATGCTTTGGGAATAAAAGATGTTGTCATACAGAAAGGGGTGATATTTGGGCTGGAATCCGTGTCTCTCTCTACGCCTTCATCCATCCGTTATTTACGAATTCATTCTTCTACCTCTTTATTCATCCATCCAACTATTTGAAAACCATCCTTTCTCCCTCCCTGCCCCCACACACATCTGTCTGTCTGCGCATTGACCCATCCACCATCTATCCGCTTATCATTCCATCTGTTTCTCCGTCCCTCCAGCTATCTCCAAAACCACTCCCCCTCGCGCCCCTGTCCCCCTCCTTACGCATTTCTAACAATTCAAGAACGAACCCGCATGAACACGGGACTCAGTCTGTTCAGGCCACCATGTTAAATGTCCTCTCCGATCAAACCTATTCTAGAAAATAACTTTCTAGTGCAAATTGGAGGCAACTGCCTGTTCTTTTCATCGGTCGGATGCCACTTCTCTTGTTGCTGCTCTATCCCCCTGCCCGCGGTTCAGCCGGGGGACACCCTGTCTGTGTGGGCATCCTGACTGGCCCCAGTTCCTGCCTCCTGTCCCCCTGGAGTCTCGCCGTGACATTCCGAGGCCATGTCCCCTGTTGCTTGAGCCTCCTGGACAGAGAGGGAGCTTGTGCTGGGGTTGACTCGTAACCTGGGGCAGACGCTCTCGGATCTTTGTCACTTTCCTTCACGGTATCTACCTGACCATCGTCCAGCGCGGCTGTGGCCACCACACGTCGCCTTCAGCATTGTCTGTCTCCCCTCACGATGGGCGGCTCCAGCGGGGGGACCCTTCGTCTTGCCCAGTGTAAGGACTTCCCAGCGCGAGCAGGGAAAACTCGGGGAAAGCTCCTTCCCAGCAAACGGGGGCCCTTGGTCGCCCCCGTGTGAGGTCTGCGCCCCCTGTCTGTCTGAGATACACGCTCTGAAGTTTAGCGACCTCTTTCAGGTCCCACCACTCCACGTCCTACGTCGTTCCTAACGCCGGGCGAGAGAATGTTCGTAAAACTTGCCTGTGATGTGGTGCTGGAGAGACATACTTTTTGGTGCTCAGGTGTAATCATTGTTTAAAAAAAAAAAAAGAAAAAGAAAAGAAAAAAAAAAGCTCCCTTCTCCCACAGTTACAGGGACAATGACTTTAGAACATGCCTGAAATTACTTTACCCAGGGCGCATTTATTAGAATATTGATTAAACCTTGAATGGCCAACTGTGCTAACTTTTGCATACGGACATTGGAACCAATGTGTTTGCCCTTTGTTGTGAAAAGATGATAGTGATCAGAAAGGGTATTCATTATCAGCTTTCTTTTCTCAACAGGATATTTTTTGTTATTTAAGAAATGTAAAATACATTACTAAGGTGATCCTATTCGGTGCTAGGATTTATATGTATAAGTAAATAAGGTGAATTATGTCCTTTGGGAAAAGTAGTTCAACTTTTTCAGGTTATTAAAAGTTATTGTAAGACATGCACCTGCGTGTGTGTGTGTGTGTGTGTGTGTGTGTATCAATTTTTTTAAACGAACCCTTTTCTCCTTCTGGAACTTTGACTCGATGGATACTCTTACTTTTCCACACGTGTGTCCTAATTCCCTTTTATGTTATTAACTTAAATCTGCTGTGTTTTCTAAAGCTTTCTGATGCCTCTCCCATTTATTCTCCCTTCCGCTGTCTCTAATCTTCTCTTTGACGACTCCATACATTTGTACTTATTTCAGCCGTTAACATGGTTTCCAGTTGCTTCATTCTCATGAGGTCAATTTTCAAACCTTCTGTGACCCTCCCAATAATTTCTGGCTCATCTTTTCATCTTTCCTCTTGCATTTCTTTAGACATTTCACACCGAGCTGTTTACATTTCGTACACGGTCCTTTTAAAATCTCCCCGTCTGCTCATCGGTCAGTCTGGTCTGTGGGAACTTTCGGGCAAGGTTGAGGATCCCCCTCCCAGAGAGGCGAGCTCTTCCTCCCGACAGGAACTGGCCTGGGAGGCTTGAGTCCATTTTGGGGTCCCACTTCTCCTTCCTAGGGCGCCCCCATTGGGCTGACTTGATTTCCCCACAACTGCCCGCTGCCATGTGCTGGAACGACAGGCATGTTTCTTCAGGGAAACCCTTTTTGTTTCCAGTTCTTCCTTGCTTGCATCCCCAAGGATTCTTGAGGCCACACTGTGGGAGAGACACCGCGTGGGGGGGACCAGCCCTGGCTATTTCCCTGACAGGAGGGCACCCCAAAATTCGCCAAGAGTGTCTGAGCAGGATGTAACTGTTCTTGAGACGGATGGTCTCACCGCCGTGTTTTATCTGCTGATGACGTAAGAAAGAAAGAATGAGAGAGAGAGAGACAGAGAGAGGGGGGAAGACAAACGGAAAGAAGGGAAGAAGAAAGAGAAGGAAGGGAAGGGAGGAAGGAAACGAGGGAGGGATGGACGGAGGAAGGGCGGAAGGGCTGAGGAACCTGTCACCCAGGTTGAACGCCAGTTCTCACACGCGCTTACCCTGTGAGCTAATTTATTTTTTCCGAGAGAGCCGGGCTATCCCTTAGTCTGTGCAGTACAGGTCCATGAGGAAATTTGTTTCATAAAAAGGGATTTTATAGTCTTACGCTGCTGCCAGGAGTACAACTGTGTATTGTAATGATGAATCCTCATCTAAGTTACGAGGAGGAGAAGAAAAACTGTATTAAAACGGTAATACCATTTTTGCTTGCGTGTGTGTGTGTGTGCGTGTGTGTGTGAAAACCTCATCCAGTATTGATTTTGCCTGTTGTCTAAGTTCTAGGAGCAGACATTCACCCACTGACAAACTCTTTAATATGCTGTGTAAGGAATGGGCACTTGTAGAAAGTCAAAATTGAGTCCACACATGAGACTTTATCCTCCTTTCCGGGAGGTTCCATTTTCTGGAGCATAAGAAGGACAGCAGGAGACGTAAGGAGGGTTGATTGTTGTCTGATCTACTCTCACCGTGGGCCACTGATGTGCAAGGCCATAGTTCCCGACACAATAACCACAATCTCATTAATTGTCTTCCGTTTACAGAAAGGGAAATTGAGGCAGCCCTTGGCGAAACACTTTGTCGATTGTGCAGTTACTCCTGGCCAAGGGAGGTTGACCCCTTGCTTGTTCAAGTTGTCAGCCAGGGCCTATACCCACCTCCCACTTGGGGTCTAGGCATGCTCACAGGAAGCATCTTTGAGTTTGCCATTCTGGGCTCTTTCTAGAAGTTTCTCTTTCCAGAAGATTCCCTTTCCAGAAGATTCTCTGTGACATGTCATCCCCATCTTTTAATTCCTTCTGCTTAATGGAATGAACGTTCCTAACCTTCTCAACCTTCCGCTGTGCCCCCCACCCCTGTTCTTTGGGACGAAGAGGGTAGCCTTTCCTTGCATTGACTTGTAATACTTTTCTTTGTCCCCGTGGCGTGGGCCAATGGGCAGGAAAAAGTGAAAACTAACAGCATGCTACTTGTAGACATTTGAAATGTGTTACCCTTGATGTTCAACGTCATTTAACCCAGGAAGAACTCTCAGTTCCTGTGTCTTTCCACTGAGCAGTTACTTATGGAACACCTGCTGTGTTCTTGGAAAACTCTGGGGTGCTGTATGGAATTATTTTGTGATAATAACGAGGGCTTGTAGAGATATTTTATGCAGACAGCGTGGGCACGCACAAAACTACCTAGGGGTCATACAGGATGACAGAGAGAAAAAATACAAAGTGTGGAGGGTGGACGTTCACCGTGTTTTGTTTCCTTCCGTAAGCGCTCACGTTGACTCCTCTCCGACCACCTACACCGATCGAACGCTGCCGCCCACACAGCGGTGGCTAGAGTTCACTCACCTAATGACAGTAGATTATGACGGAAAAATATATCTAGTGAAATTCAATGCCGGCCTCATGGTAAGTTCTTTGGAAGGAGTTCACTTACCATGATCCTGGATTTTAAGTTAGCATATTGGAGTTTTCTCCCTTTATAATGAGCGGGCTGTTTTGACTGTCTCCGTGCACTGATCACACATGTCGACTGTCTCCGTGGGGGGGGGGGGGGCACTCTGCTCGGCTGCGGCGCAGAAGGGGCTAAGGTAGCGATGCCCACTTTGCCTTCGGGGAGCTGACAGTCGAAATACAGGCACAAGCCGTAATCAAACGATCCACCGACTAAGTGTGCAGCTGGAAGCCATGGGGCGCGCCGCGCAGGAAGGTCCGCGTGGCCGTGGTGAACCAGCCCACTCCCTGACCACATCTTTGGGAGGACAGAGTGGCTGGAGCGTGAGCCGAGGGCGCAAGGCGTGCCCCCAACCGGGCAGGCCAGGGAGGGTGCCTGCGAACCTGCTCTTCTTGGGTCCGGGGCCCGTTTGTCTGCGCAGAACCGCAGACAAGGAGAGGCCCTGGAAGGAGCGGGAAACGTGAGAGCGCGCCTGGGTCCTCTCAGCAGGGGGCTGTCAGGGCCGCGTTGTGATGCTGAGAGATGCGGGGGGAACGGGGACGGTGGGGGGCGTGCGTCTGGCCTGCAGTGTACGCGTGTTGCCTCATAGAGACAGGCTGGAAGCAGGGACCAGAAGAGACAAGACAGGACGGAACGGAGCCCTTCCAGGGATGCCCGGGAAGGGAGTCAGAGCGGTCTTCACGGTGTCCGTAGACTTCGGGAGAGAAGCGGGAAAGGCAGGGATGCCTACCGGCATGGGGGACGGTTAAGGGGGGCGACACTGGGCGCTTACAAGGCACCCAGTGGAGGTTCACCGAGACAGTTGTTTCTGTTTTGTGAGTTCTGACCCAAGCATATATTTTATTGATTTTTGAGAGAGATGGAGAAGGAGGAAGAGAGAGAGAGAAACCTTGATATAAGAGGAAAATATCAATCAGTTGCCTCCCTCATGCGCCCCGACTGCGGGTCGAACCCACAGCCTACGTATGCACCGTGATCGGGAATCGAACCTGCGACCATTGGCTGCACGGGCTGACGCGGCAACCGCCTGAGCTCCACCAGCCACACAACAAGCGTTGTTTCTGCTCTGAACTCCCGTCTGGACTGAGACCATGAAGAGCTTTCCGCCTTCCGACGTGCAGCCTTCTGATTGATGACTTTGGAAGCTGTTTGATTCGTGTCAAGTGTCCTCTGAGAGTCGTGCCTGGGGCAAAATACGGCTCAAGGAATAATAGGATAACATCCACGATGATGAATGTCGGTGTGATGAATAATAACGTCAATGTATAACGCAAGATCTCCCATGATAAATGCGGCCTCGCACAATTATAAGAGGTTGAGTAGTATTTTCTTCACGGCGAAGCGTCCTCCGATGGATAAATGTTACTGTGGTGAAGATAATTTAAATATGATACTATCAACCATAAGCCACCCACCTACAATAAATACTGTAAATATATAATTGATCAATCTTAAAAGTAAGTTGTCATATGAACAAATAACATTTAAAAAATTTTTTTATTGATTGATTTGAGAGAGAAAGGACAGAGTACAGGGACAAAAACATTGATTTGTTGTCCCACTTATGGATGCATGCATTGGTTGCTTCTTGTATGGGCCCTGACCCGGGATTGAACCCACAACCTTGGTGTATCGGGATGGTGCTCTGACCCCCTGCGCTACCCGGCCAGGGTGATGGTAATTTAAAATGTAACATGTGAGGGAGGTAACATTACTTAATAGAACATTATAAACCATGTTTCGAAATGGGCAGGTTCCTGCTTATCCACATTTGACTCATACCCTACTATGTTTTGGAGCTCGGCACAAAAATAACGAAAGGCAAGCTTTGCAGTGATGAAACCGGAGGTTAGATAAAGGAGATAAATCAAATTTTCCATTGAGATGGGAGCGATCGGATGACCCGGCCAAATGACACAGGCAGGCAGCTGCCCCTCTCTGTCTGTGGGCCCTGAGATGTGCCATTGCCATGGTTACGTCAGGGTCCCCGACAGGCTGGACCGCAGGGCCGGGGGATGTAAGTCAGCCCCGTGCTTCAGGAAGCAGCCGTTCCTGCCGTCTCATTCTGGGGCACAGTCGTTCACTTCCTGGCCACCTGTATGAGCAAAGCGCTTTGATCACCACCCTGTGACAGCTTAGTCATTTTATTTTCACTCACCCCCATGACTCGCTTATCGTCGTGAGCCGGTGACGCCGACCCGGCCGATGTAGGTGCGGCACATGTGGCTGGAGACACCCTCTGCCACCTTCTCAGCCTTGGTGGCTGGGAGTGTCCTGGTGTGATGAACACTTGACAGAAGAGCTCAGTGGAAACAGCAGAGGGTAGCCAGAGAGAACGGGCAGTTACTGTGTGCGGCCTGAGCACGGAGGGGTCACGCCCAGGGCGTGCCGGCGGGCCATGTCTAGGAACAGAGACGGTGGTGGGGTCCTGACTGGGATAAGAGCATGCACAGCCATGTTTTCTTTGTATCCTGTGTGTGGATTTGAGAGAGAGAGGGAGAGGGAGGGAGAGAGAGGTTGACCATCCATGTGAGAGAGGACCATCCACCCATTGCCTCTTGTCCATTCCCCAGCTGGGGATCGAACCCGCAACCTTGCGGTGCACAGGCCTTATGCCCCAACCAGTTGAGCCACCCGGTCAGGGTACAGTGCACACCCTCGAACATCCACTTCCTTCCTCTCCAAGTCAGGACAGCTGAATCCTTTTAGATTGAAATTCGTGTTTTGGGGATTTGGAAGGGATCAGTGACTACCCAAACAAGTGCTTCTGTTTATTTGAAGGAGCCGGGCCTGCAGCTGCAACAGGTTTTGTTGTTGTTGGTTTGTTTTTTTGTTTTTTTTTTTAGTAAAGAGGAATCTTATTAGTATATTACTCCTGAAAAAACTAATTTAAGCCTTTAAATCGATGTGTTATGAGGGAGCCTTGGAAGAGATCCCAGGACATGAGGCTCAGGCCTGCTGTCAAGACACTAATTTCCTTCTTTACCATCGGTGACGATTATCTTTGAGAATTTTCATCTCTGGGATTCTTTTTTTTTTTTTCCTCCCCAAACTGTATTGAGAACTCACACATGCACAGAAAAGAATGCCGATGCGTGGATTTCAGAATTGCCTCGGTTATTGAAATGGTTGCATTTTATGCTTATTTTTGCGCAGCCAGAGAAAGCCATCCACAACCTGAAAAGACGGCCGACACAGGATGGCCTGAAATTAAGATATACTAACTAACGAAAAGCAGTTGATGGCCAGTAGTCAAGTCCTAGGGCAGTATTTTTCCCTAACACAGGTAAATCGTTGTCTGTTGTGTATTTGCATCTGTGATGACACACCTTGGGAATGGCCGATAGCGTCCTTTTTCCCAAGTCCCGTGGCCACAACCACTCCGAATGTCCCGAATGTCGTTGTTGGGTGTAATTGTTCGCCGTGGATCATCCTGTACCCACCTGTGCAGAAGTATGTCTCTATCATTTTACTTTGATCCGATTCCCGAGGCTTCTCCACTTTACTTTCTCCCTGCCCTCCCAATCTATCTCCAGTGAATTTCACGGAACCCCCTTATGTCTTTTTGACTGTAATGTATAAAATAAGATGCAAAACCGCCATTCTCCAGAGCGTTTCTCAATCCAGTGAGATTTTGCTGCCCAGCAACTGTGGTAATAATAAACTCCTCGGAAATTCTCCGCAGGTTTGAATGTTTCTTATGTTGAGAGTGGAGTAATTTGACTGTCATGACGCGTACCCCAATGTAAACAACCTTAGTTACCCAGTTTCCCCTTATATGTTGTGAATCGAGCTCCCTTAGCTCCGTGACGAGCTGTGTTCATTCATTTAAAAGAATCATCTCTGCGAATTGAGCAGGATGTATATTTTTTAATATTATCACTACACGTGTTCAAAACTCAGCAGCGTGTATCATGACTTTGGTCGAGAAGCGCTTCCTAAAAAAAGCCGTCACGGGGCTGGCATGGAGAACGCCGAAGTGTCTATCGTCCTTTCTTGCTGGAATCCCCAAGGGTCCTTGATAAAAGGCATTCAACGCCTCCTTCCCTTCTCATCCCCTCACCGTGGAAAATAACCCTGTTCTCCCAATGACGAAGGGTTTGCTCGGGCCGGACGCCATCCACAATGCCGAACGGAGAGCTGATTTCGGTCTCAGACCCATGTAATGTTGCTGGGCACCGCTGTGAATAAAAGTACAGAAAGACCAGCAGCCCTGGCAGGGGCACTGCTGGCACCTGGACGAGTGTCTCTGGCACCTTGACGTGTTCTCCGAGACTCCCGCCTCCCCCTCGGCAGGGGCCGGAGAGAGAAAATGAAGAGGTTTGCCTTGTCCCGTGGCATTTCCTGCTATTGCTAAAAAGGTCAGATGTGCAATTTTAAATGTTCCGTGACAAATGTCATGTAGAAAATGAAATGGCTTTCCTGGGCATTTTTGGCCAGTTGCCAAAGGGTGTCATGTTTTTCCTGTTCGTTTGCAAATTTTGGCCGGTGCCAAAGGGCTGCCCCGCTGTGAGTTGGAGGCAGGGCGGTGCTGCGCCTCAGAAAGGGGAGCTGCGGGAAGCTGAGCATGGCACACCGGGCATAAAGCGAGATAGTAAAAAGCACCGAAAAATAGAGAAGTACGTCGCAAATGACTCTGTCAAAAGTATTAAGGAACGTCTCAGTGGAAGAAATAAAACGTCTCGAACTCGTTAATAGAAATACCTAAAGTGATTCATATTTTTTAAAAAAAGGCAAGTCTATTTCACTTTATTTCATTTTCCTGTTCCTTTTAGGATTCTTTGGCTTAGCTCGATGGCAAAACTTGGTGCAGTTCCCTGTGGGCGTGGCCTCACAAGCATTTTCACACATGGCTGGGGGGTGGATGAACCCACAGAGTGTTTTGAGAGAAATGAGGCGATTATATATTAAAACGGAACAAGGCCCTCCCTTTTGCCTCCACCCGTCCTTTCCTCCTGTCCCCGGAATGGGTGCCATGCACATTTGCGCAAAGATGGCAGCATCTCTATCCGAGCCGCTAGGATGAACCGACCACAGACCAGGGGGTGCCAACAACAGAAATGCATTCCTAACAGCGCTTGAGCATAGCAGTCATAAGTCAAGGAAGGTGCTGGAAGATGCCACACCTGCTGGGGGTTCGGTTTCTGCCTTACAGACCACTGTGTCCTCTGCGTGTCTTCACAGGGTGTAAGTCGGGGGAACTGTCTGGGTTCCTTTTCTAAGGAGGCTGACCCATTCACGGCGGCCGCAGCCTCACAACCTCCTCACATTCCTAGTCCCCCTCCTCCTAACACCACCGCATTGGTGGTTAGGATTTAACGTGCGACCTTTGAGGGGACGCCAACACCCAGTCGATGGCAGGCACGGACGTTGAGACTAAGCTTTGTCTCAAAAGAGGTACTGAGTCAAGGAACTGTTGTCTGCACTTCTAATACGAAATTTTTGTTTAAAGGGAAGAAAGCAAGCAGGCTGTGAAGGCGTGTAATACATAAACCTCTTAAATCTAAAGATGCGTTGATAGATACTTGAATACGCACTATACACAAGGATACCTACGTGTGTGTGTTTATGTATACATGAATTACCTGTGCATACATGGACGTATTTAAAATGTTCCGTAGCCTGGCCCAGTGGCTCAGTGGGCTGCCCGGTCGCCCCCGTGCACCAGAAGGTCATGGGTTCCATCGTCAATGCGGGCACATATGAGAGGCACTCGATCAGCGTTTCTCTCTCGCATCGATGCTTTTTGTCTCTGTCTCTTTCTCTCTCCCCTTTCCTTCCTCCCTTCCTTTCTCCCTAAAATCAACAAAAATTTCATTGGGTCAGGATTTCAAAAATAATACATACAAAATATACCAAATGTTCCCTACCTGTGCAAATACGTTGTATATTATTGCCTGGGAAAACGTCCAGAAATAAACACATTAACAGTGTTCACCTCTAAGAAGGGTCGTGCATTAGGGAGAGGCAGAGGAAGTAAATATGGTAACTGTTCCTACACTTGGGCATGTTTTGACTTCTGCATTATAAGCCTGACTTTTTTTTTTGAAATCATCCGTAAGGCGACGCAGACTCACACGTGGGTGAGGCGCCGCAGGCTGGGGTGATGGGAGAATGTTCTAGAGAAAGAAGGCACACAGTGCCACCAGGGACTCGTTGGATGGGTAATATTTCACCAGACCTGTTCAACCCAGGTTTCCTTGCATGGAAGACAACTGGACACTGCAACCGACATGACCAGCTCCTCGATATTTGGGAGGGCGATTCATGAGTTTTCTAAATGGCTACGCCCATCAGTCCAGTTGTGAGAGTTGCTCAGGGCGCCTCAGAAAGTTCCGGAAGCTGCTCTGTGCTCGTGGTCCTGGGACATCAACTCGGGGAACCAAATAGCCGATGGGTCATCCTGCTTTATTGTTTCATTTTTCCTTTATTCCTTGTAGCTCACGGACTGGTTCCAGCCCCTCAGACAAATAAATATGCAACACGCAATAGCACATGGAACACCTTGCCTCTCAGAGGTCATAGTTCACCCCCTGAAAGCAGTTGTTGCAGCTAAAACCATGTCTTTCTTCCCTAAACCTTCTTTCCCCACCATTCCCGAGGCCACCGGATGTCTTCTGCCCACGTGCCCCTGGGAAGGTCCCACTCACTTACGAGATCGGGAATACCGTTTTCCACCCTGATTTTCTTGGAGAATCCACATGCGTGTTATATATTGACATAGGCGTGTTTGGATGTCTCTGTGTTTCTCTTAGCTCGCCCATCATTCTCAAATGATTATACCGCAGGGGATTTCTGCATTCGCACGTGCACGAAGGGGCCGCTCCTCACTGAGTTACAGAATATTAGAACCACAGGATGGTCTTGGGGGAATTCAGGTGCCCCCCAGAAGAGGGAGTCTTTTAAAAATTTTATACTGCAAAATTACTCAGTGCCATATTAAAAAGATTTATTTTTCCAGTTGTGCTAAGAGCCAGGAACGGAAAGGAATGGGCTACGAATGGCCTCTGTTTTGGCCTCGTCGCTGAAAGAATGTCGGGGGTCTGGCGGTGTTTCTTCCCCCTGTGACATCAGGGAAGTCCCTGTGGTCCCAGCTCTCCATAGGCCGCAGAATTGCGTTTTTGGAAACTGAGATGACGTGTCCCTTTGTGTTTTCTTACATCACCTTGCATTTCAGTCCTCTTGGGTTAGCTGTTCTGGGTTGGTTTTTTTTTTTTTTTCTGAAACCTGGGTCATGGGTGGAGGTGAGGATGGAAGGAACATACTAGCTCTGTGTGATGACGGTACACCTTCTGCACCTGACGTCCTTTCGTGTCCTTGACATGGGCAGTGATTTGGAGCAGTTTGCCTTTGACCCCCTTTCACCTCTGACCCAAGTGATGGATGGACACCCTGTCCCCTTGTTGCTGGGGCACATTGTCCGGTCAACCAGCCGATGGAGAAGAAGGTGTTGGTCTCCATGCCTTCTCATCCTGATGCTTGCACTGTGCCTGACGGGCGTGAGTCTGGAAGCTTCTACCCACGGAATCACGCCAGGTGGTCCTGGAGGGATGGAAATACTGTCAGCCAGCCTTCCACGTCGGGGTTGGCCTGGCGTCACATTGGGCACCTTGTACTTTCTTTCTGTTCCTTAAGGAAACGTTTCAGAAAACAGGATAGCCCCGCTACTTAGTGGCATAATACATACAGGAAAAACTTGGTTTTGTTTCTGAGAGCTAAGCACCAAGTGTATCTACTGCATTAATCCCTGACGATTAGCTTTTATTTGTGTTCATCGGATGGCTTTTATGAGCTTAACATTTTTATTGGACTCCGCAGACATCTCGTTGTGTCTCCGTAAGCGTATGCGGAGCTAATATAGCGTCGACAGAAAGGCAAAGACCTGCAGACGCCACACGGGTTTGGGAGAGCGGGCAGGTGGGCATCGGACGGAGAATCCCTATTGCCCGTAAATCCTTGTCATTCCCTTACACGACGTGAACGTTTGGCTTCAATTTGATTTATACCTATATTGTCACGCGTTGCTTTCTGTCCTCATTGCAAGATCATCGACCTGCCGTCTCCGTGGAAGTTTCAGTTACGGGGTGTGACGGCGTGACGTGTGCGTATATTCGGCAGTGACTAGGACCATAAATCGGCTTAGCAGCTGTCACTCTGTGAGTTCAGCGTGACAGACCGAAGGTGCCCATGAGGTTAAGGATATGAAGACTCACCCACGGACACCCGTATATGTTTTTATATCGGGGTGATGCTACGCACATGCGTACTCCACTTCCCGTGCGTGATCAGGGGTGCCTGCCGAATGAGAGAATTCTTACCACCCTCTTTTTTTTTAAAGATTTTATTTATTTATTTTTAGACGAAGAGGGAGGGAAGGGAGCAGAGAGGGAATCATCGACGTGAGAGAGAGACCCATCAGTTGGTTGCCTCTGGTACAGCCCCTGACCTGGGACGGAACCCGCAACCCAGGCACGTGCCCTGACCAGGAATCGAAACTGGCGACCTTCCGCTTTGGGGGTTGACAGCCCCCACACTGAGCCACACCAGCCCGGGTGTCGCCACCCTCTGGTGTTCCTTAGTCTGTGCTCCCTTATAGCCTGTCTGGGACCCAAATTGTGGTCATCTGCATGTCCAAGGGGATCACTGTGACAGCACCGTGATTTGGGGTGGCGAAGGTGTCCTTAGAGGGACGTGCAAGGGTGGAGGGCAGGATGCCTTTCTTTGGACAAAAGAAGGAAAAAACCAAAACAAACCGTGGTTTGACGCAGGCAACTCTGTGTGCGGTATTTCTGCAAAGCTCCGTGCAAAGCCGTGCAGAATCGTGGGGGTCTGATGATGGCTTGTTCACCTTCAGCCAGTGCGACAGGTCAGGGGCTCTACACCTCATCATAGACACGCGGCTCATCAGTGAGCAGCTGGTCGTGACGGCTGCGGGGTGCAGGGTCGGGGCTGGACTCTGGTGTGGAGGCTGCAGTCCCTGTTCAAGCCCACACCCCCCATACTGTCCACTCCCCGGCCTCGTCTCCTCCCCCCGAGATTTGAGCCGCCCACAGACTCCTTCATCAGGCGTTTACGATCACATTAAATTCTGCCGTCTCGTACGCCCTGGATTGATTTGTTTTCTAAACAAAGGCCCTGTTGTTGTTTTCCAAAGGAGGGTTTCCAGGCTAAATAAATTCCTCCCACATCATGGAGCGTTTTCTTGTGGTCAGCATGGCCTGAATGGCTGTGAGTAAACACGCCAACCCCCACCCCCACCCCCGACCGTCCCTTTAGATCACAAAAGAGACCGCGGCCACTTCTGCTCAAATTTCAAGTTTCCCTTTAGTCCTGCAC
>PVJD01016700.1:0-20067 GCA_004026545.1 Mormoops blainvillei
GACATGGTTCACTTAAAGATCTTTACTAATGTTGCTGAGAGGGTGGTAGGGTGATCGCGCCTACGCTAGGTATTCTTATGGGTGCTGGAAAATGACAGGAGTTAGTTATAGTACTGAACCTGTTGAAATTAACTCAAACTTACAAAGTTCTTTCAGCGCCATATAAGGGAAGATATTTACCCGGCAGCTGAAGTCAGGGAGAGAGAGGCAGAGGAATGAGTGCATTAAGTGGTTTATAATTGAAAACATTCAAATCAACAGACAGGCTGAAGGTCCCATAGGATGCTGCTATCAATTAACAACACAGTCATTGGTAGTTGTGTTTAATATAAACCACTAAAGCAAAATTAGAAGAGTTTACTAAAAAAAAAAAAAAAGGTGTCAATTTCTCCCAATTTCGTTATTTTACTTGGCACATAAAGACTATTTTCTGTGTGTCATTTTTCACTAAGATCAAACAAGCACCATTTCGAAAGAAACTGAATAAATTATTTGTAAAAAGTGAAGCAAAACCAAATTAAAATCTTCGTGTGCCTTATAATACTCCCCAAAGAAGTGTCTAAGGTCTTAATTAGCTTTCTTCCTTATCTCTGGTGAAACAGGCCCACAAAGTTTTCTGTCTAAGTTCCACAAATGCATTTGAAAAATATGTGATCATCCACATGGAAGATGGATAAGCTCATTTTCATCCTGTTTGAGACTTACTGTCAGCAATGTGTGTACATTTGTACATTTTGAATAATAATTATGGAAAATTATGGGAGATGCTGTTAGGAAAATTGGTTTCATCAGACTAGGAGGGACTATTTTTCTAATACTGGTACAGGCAGAGGTCTAATATCATAACGAGCACATGTTGCAAAATAAATTTCAAGTCATTTTAATGGAAATCATTCTCTAAACTAGGATGATACACTCTCTTATTTAGAATCTGATTCTGCTCCAGTGTGTTCTGAAAAACACAATCGGAAATTAATTGAAATTTATTTTAAAAATATCTGATGCATATAAAGGATCTGTTTTTGAAGAGTGCCCTAAACAAAGGCATCTATAGACCTCCTGGGTTGCTTTCACTCTTCATTAACCAGCTCCAGCTTTTTGATATCTTGGTGAATGCTTTCTTTACCAAACACAAATAAGTATGGTATTGCTTTCTATTCACATTTAGGATTATTACCTCCAGTTGAAATGTACATTTTAAAGTGTGAGTCATTGCACATTCTAAAATGTTTTCCCTACATTTCCCAGAGCTCTTGCATCTGAAGCTACAATAACAAAAAAGGAGGTCAATTACTTAAATGCCCTCATGCTCCAAAAGCAAAACAGGCTTCCCGTGGGTAAAATGTTTGGGTTGTTGATGGTCAAATGACTTTTTATCATGCAGAATGTTTCTCTGTTGTTTTCTTTTTCCTATTCCAAGAACATCCACAAGAGAAAAAGGAGAAAACAGAGGGATTTGTCAAGGACGCCCTTCAAATTCTATCTGACCTTAACCTACCTACCTTGCAATGATGCAACTGTTCCTTTACTCCATGCCTCCGGCTGGCAGGACCCCAGCTGCTTCTCAGTAGCCTGGTTCTGGTTGTGGAGCTGCCCCGACTCTACCCAAAGACAATCTGAGCATTGATCACTGCCTCACTTCCAGCCGGTGGGGGAAAGCAACACAGGAGGCAATGTATGAATTTGCTTCCCACGGAATTCAGAGTTCTGATTTCTGTAACATTTACTGTATGGCAGGCGTGTTTTATTTTATTTTTTAAACAAGAAGTTTATTTAAATAGCAAGATGTTTAACTTGAAGGGAAAACTGTCTAGGATTTCTTTCTTTTAGAATAATTCATCTCTGCTTCAGGATAGATTGCCCTACATGTATGTAATAGCTATGTACCAAAAAAGTTATAAAATTGTCTTCAGTTTTACAATGATAAATGAAAAACATTAAAATTCTACAATTTACCAAGGTATGCAAAGGTTTTTACGTTGTTCTTTTTTGTTCAACAGTGAGAGCAAACTAACTTACTAGAATAGTAAAATAAAAGCTGAATGAGCACATCACTAATGGAGAAAGGGTATATGCCAATCAAAACATACCATTGTCCATTTAGTTTAAAAAATCCAAATGCTTGTGCACGTACATCAGTTACTTTATGTACAATAAAGGAATGGTACATAAAGAAGAGGAAAATGAAAGAATAGAGGAAACTATACTGTTGTAGTCAGGGAGTGGTGGAACAAAGTTGTGGTTTTCTAATTGAGAATGTGTTCTTGGTCTAGAGGAATGGCCCTGGGGTAAAGCAGCAGATTCCCTTTTTAGTAGATGCTTCCTGTCTGCTGCTGCTGGAACACATCAATTATATCTTCAGCTTCCATTTCCAACCATGCAAGTGTGTCTGTTTCACTGATTGGCTGTCTGTCGAATTGGAACCTGATCTGCCTCTTCGACCAACCCTATTGTTCACAATAGGCTTTCATTAGTTTAAGTGGTGTATGCCTCTTAGTCTTAAACAGCACCATAGACCCATCCTGCCCTGCCACCTTCAAATTAATGTGCTCGTTGTTCTCTGTCTCGACTGCTTTCTTGGGCTTTTGGGGGACCATAGTGAAGACCAGTCTCCTTAGCTGCCACTTCACAAAATAGTTACCAGGTCTGCACTAAATGAGCCTGGCAGGTCTGTTTTAAATATCTTTCTTGCAGTCAGTCTTTGGCCATTTTATACAGGTCACCCTATACATAGCTGCATCCAGAAAGTCCCATAGCTTTAATTCATACCATTTAACTAATCCTTATATAATCTTAAAGCCATTATTTTTTAAATATAGAGGGGAAAATCGTTATTCAGCATAATAATTATTATTTTGCATGATAGTAATCCTAATAATCGTAATAGCAGCCACCATTCATCAAGTGCTTATGTGTTTTAGGCAATATGCTATATGCTTTATGTACCTTATCTCGTTTAATCACCACAAAACTCCAGTCAGATTAATTACCTCCACTTTACAAATGGGGAAGCTGAGACTCAGGAAGGTGAGCTTACCCAAAATCACAGCATCTAATGAGTGACAGAGATACCATTTGAACCCTACTTTGACTCCTTCCCAAATTCATATTCCTGACCTCCAAGCCGGCTCATGATTCTTAATCCAGTCTGCATGTTAGAATGACAGTTAAAGTTGTATCTCTAGAGGCAGGATCCAGGCATCAGCAATTTTTAAAAGACTCCGAGGTGTTTCCATATAGCCAGAAAATTCCTAAAGTTTTACTGAAATTTTATTCTTGAAAATATTCATGTGACTGTTTGGTTACTTTTATAGGTTGATGTATTAGAAAAAGTCAGTTTCCCACTTGGGACTTCTTTGCTATTCACACAAAACTCTTCTGGTAACCAAGTATGTGAAGGTTTTTACCTCCACACCAAGGAATTCTCTATGACACCAGCTGGGTATTCTACAATTTCACTCAATTCTGACACTAACTACTTGGAGATAGTGTTAGATCCCACAGGTTAAGGGCTCGGTCCCACAAGATTACCCCTCCCCCAATATACTTCAGATGCCAGTTACAAGGACAGGTTTACAAGGACCTGTGGTTTAGTTTTCAGATGCCAGTTACAAGGACAGGTTACAAGGATCTGTGGTTTCCACCAACTGGCTGTAGAACAGAGGTTCCAATGATACCACTCTTTATGTTTCATTAATTTGCCAGTGCAGCTCACAGAACTCAGGGAAAGACTTTCTTACATTTACCAGTTTGTTGAAGGATATTATAAGGATATATCCAAACAGAAGAGATCCAAAGGGTGCAGAGTTTCCATGCCCTATCCAGGGGCACCACTATCGTCAAATCTATACATGTTCACCAACCTGAAAGCTCTCCAAACCCCATCCTTTTGGGGTTTTATGGAGGCTGCATTACATGGGCATGACTGATCAAATCATTGGCTATTAGTCACAGATTCAACCTCCATCCTCTCTGCCCCCCAGATGTCAGAGGAAGTAGGTCTAAACCACAGGGTTGGTTCACCTGGGAACCAGCCTCCATACTTAAGTGCTTTTCAAAAGTCACCTCATTAACATAAAATACCTTTATCATTTTTATCACTTAGGAAACTCCAAGAATTTTTAAGAGCTGTGAGCCAGGAACTATGGAAGAAGACCAAATATATATGAGAATGCATTTCAGTCATCTGAATCACCAAATACATATTTCTTATAAATCATAGTATTACAGTCAACCCCAGTCTTCCAATGTAGGTCACTTATAGCAAAATAATCATGCAACACAAAAGATACTGGATCATTACCAGAATCCCATTTGGTGACTAAGTATCCACTCCATCATCATATCGTGTGAAAATGTCCCCCAGAGCAAGGCCACTCAGGTTTTCAGGCTTCCATTTGATTTTGTCAGGTAAGTAGCCATGTTTGATCTTGGGCAAGTTCATTCCCCTGTCGAAGTTTCACTCTCCTTATGATGGAGGTGGATGGGATGAGCTCTAAAGATTTAATCAAGCTTTAAGATCCCAGGATCAATGGTTGAAATTGAAACAGGAAGATCCATTTATTTTAAAACCTAAAGCTAGATGGTATTGCTGGTCATATAATCGGAGTTAACTTTTTGTAACACATTTTGATTTTTCCACGTAGACAATTTATCCCACCCTTTGGTTTTCTGATGCTGACCAGAATTTCTATTGGCCCTTGTTCATGTTCATACCTAAATCCTCATTCTTGAATCATAAAGCCACTACTGCCCTCACTGTCTTTCTTCCTTTCATTTATTTAACAAAGATTTACTGAGTAGATACTGTAGGCCTACCACTGTTCTATGAGCTGTGAATATATTATTGAACAAACCAAACAAAAGTCCTGCTCACATGGAGCTTATAGTCTAGTGGAGGGACATAGATGACAAATGACTAAATACATGTTTAGTCTCTTTAATAGTAACAAGTATAACAAGACAAAGAAGGTAGAATATGGAATTAAAAGATGGGAGTGCTATTTTGGATAAACCCCAGCTGAGGAGAGGATGATAGAATAGAGGTTTGAGTAAAGGGAAAGGACGAGGTTATCTGATGTAAGAATATTAGAGGCAGCTAGGTTAAAACATTTCTCTAGAACTGCACTGCATGACTTAAGAGGACACCTCATGGGTAAAGGATGGCCAGGGTTAAGGCTAAAGCTGTGCAATTTGGAGATGAGAGTACCTCATATTATCCTAACCTAGTCTTCTTAAATCCTACCTCCAGTGCCTTTACCATCCCATATTCACTGATGCATGCAACATAGCAAAAATTAAAGGTATGTTGGTTAAGAGAACCGTGTCAGATAAACAGGGCATCTGTTCCCTGCTAGACCTTATAAGAGGTGTTTGACCTTGACCTTTAACTTGTCTAGAAAGTAAGGAGAGTGGTGAGCTAACAAATAAAATATTTTTCAATACAAAAACTGATTAAAAAACAATTGCTCAATAAAAAAAAATTATTGCAATTCAAAATATGGGGTACAACAGGAACTGATCCTTGAGACAGGAGATCCATGATGAAGTTCCAGCTCCATCACTTAGACACGTGATCATGAATAAGTCATTTAACATTTCTGAGCCCCACATTCATCATCTCAGCTACAGAAGTGGGGGAAATAATTCATGTTTGGCCTTAAGGGTTGTTACATTTTTTTCAAAGATTTATTTATTTATTTATTTATTTATTTATTTATTTATTTTTAGAGAGAGGGGAAGGGAAGGAGAAAGAGAGGGAGAGAAACACCAATGTGTGGTTGCCTCTCGCATGCCCTCCACTGGGGACTTGGCCTACAACCCAGGCATGTGCCCTGACTGGGGATCAAACCAGTGACCCTTTGTTCATAGGCCAGCACGTAGACCACTGAGCCAAACCAGCCAGGGCTATTAAATTTCTAAAAATTAAAAGTTATAGAACATAGTTTAAACATTTGGGGTTTGTTTTATTTTTCAATTAGATGAGACATATGAAGGTAATGAATAAGATTTGACCTGTGCTTAAGGCTCAGGATCATGTATTTATTGATACTTGGCAACGGAAATAGCCATTCTAAGCTAATTTTTAAAAATTCGCTATTTGGCAAGATGGTAGAGGAGTGAATGGAAGTCACACTAACCTCCTCCCAGGACCAATCTGGTATTACAACTAAATTGTGGAGAAGTCACCTGGAACAAACAACTGAACAAGAGCAAGAGAGAAGCCTCATAACCTCAGACAGACAGAAGAATCAGCTTCAGCACAGCTTGACTGGTAAGGATTGTGACCGAGACTCCAAAGGGCTGGCTGGGCACCCACAAGCAGCAGCACCAGAGGGATAATTAAGTGGCTGATAGGATCTCCCTGGAAAGAGTGGGGTCTAAACCCTAAGCTGGGATCCCCAGCCTACAGCACCAGAACCCAAAAAGTACACAGATAACAACCAGTGGCAAAAAGTGACAGGGTTGCTCACTGCCAGAGATCGGCAGCTTGCGATACAAAGAGCCCTTTAAAGGGCCAACACATAAATTATCATTTGCAGTCACTTACCCTGGGTTCCAGCAAAACTGGGGGCAAAGTGGGCTAGAGATGCCTGAGGGAAGACTGGGAACGGAGGCTTTGGGGAGAGAACTGAGAGAATAGCCACTGGGATTCCAGCGCTGAGTCATACCCCATACAGCAGCAGCCAGCCTGCTCAGGCAGGTTACTCCCCTCCCAGCAGCAGCAGCAGCCTGAGGGAAAACAATAGCCCAGACCCCAGGAGGGATTCTGCCCCACCCTGTGGTGCTCAAGCCTGACTGCTGACTGCAGAGTGACTAGATTAACAACTGAAGGAGACAGACACAGACAGTAGATCCCTGGAAGTCTCAAACAGACTACCTAAGGTCAGATGGGGTCAACATCTGACATCACCAGAGGTGGATCCAGAAAGAAAAAAACAACGGTAAATACTAGAGGCTACTGAGACTAAATCCACTGTGGTCTTCTCCATGATTTGCAATATTTTTTTTCCTGCATAGCTCTTTAAAATTCATTTCTTGTCCATCAAGTTCGTGCATATTCCACCTTCTACATTCCCTTTTATATCCATGATGTAAATTTTACTTTCTCTCTTCACATTCTCCAACTCCCAGCTCTTATTAGTGCTCCTCCCTCTACCCTCTAAATCATTTTACTTTCAGTAGGTCATCTCACATTTGCTCTCCTTTGTTATAATGTCTTAATCTCTTTACACCCTTATTAATACTGGTTCATTTGCTGTTGATAGTGGGATTGCAGGGGGATTTATTTTTGTGGGTGTTGGTTTGTTTCAGGGGCTTTGTGGTTTTACTCTGGTAGCATGTGCTCAATAGCATACAAGATGTGGAGGGTGTAGTGACCCTCACCTGGAAGCAACGATCCAACAAAGAACAACCCAACAACAATCAAAACCCAAGCTCAGTGAGAATTACTTAAAACTACAGGGAAACTATGAGGAACTTACTGCAAATATAACAGCATGAAAAAGTACATAGAAACAATCAATAAGAGACAAGAGGAAATGAAGAATACAATTTCTGAATTGACGAACAGGGCAGAAGGAATCAAAAACAGGCTACATGAAGCAGAGAATTGAATCAGAGAGCTTGGGGACAAGGTAGAAAAAACCTCCCAGAAAGAGCAAGAAAAGGAAAAAAGACTCAAAAAGAACGAAGAGGGGTCAAGGAATCTGTAGGACAGCATAAAACATAACAATATCCATATAATAGGGATACCAGAAAGAGAAGAGGAACAAGGGATAGAACACCTGTTTGAAAAAAGTAATGATGGAAAACTTCCCTAATTTAATGAGAGAAAAAGTCACACAAGTCCAGGAAGCACAGAGGGTCCCAATCAAGAGGAACCCAAAAGGGTCCACTTTGAGACATATCAAAATTAAAATGGCAAAATTCAAAGACTAAGAGAGAAGCTTAAAGGCAGCAAGGGAGAAACAGGAAGTAACATACAAAGGAGCCCAACACTACAAGGCAGAAGGGAATGCCAAGAAATATTCCAAGTAATGAAAAGTGAAGGCCTGCAACCAAGAATACTCCATCCAGCAAGGCTCTCAATTAAAATGGAGGTGAAATAAGGAGTTTCCTAAACAAAGGAAGGCTAAAAGAATACATCGCCACTGAATCAGCTTGCAAAATATGCTAAAGGGTCTGCTTTAAGATGAAGAATAATGAGAGAGAGAGGAACACAGGTACAAAGGAGGTAAAATGGCAATGACTAAGTACCTATCAATAATTACCTTAAATGTAAATGGATGAAATGCTCCAATCAAAAGACATAGGGTAGCCAAATGGATAAGAAAACATGACCCACACATATACTGCCTACAAGAGACCCACCTCAGAGCAAAACACCTATACAGACTAGAAGTGAGAGGTTGGAAAAAAATATTCCAAGCAAACAGGCAGGGAAAAAAAAAAGCCAGGGTAGAAATACTTATATTAGACAAAATAGACTTCAAAACAAAGGCCATAAAAAGAGAAACAGAGGATATATCACAATACTCAAGGGAAGATACAAATATTATAAACATATATGCACCCTAAATAGGAGCACTCAAACATATAAGAAAAAATCTTGGAGGACTTCAAGAAAGATATAGACAGCAACACACTTAGAGTAGGGGATTTTACACCCCACTGTCTTCCAAACAAAATATCAACAAGGATATTATGAAACTAACATTAGATCGAATGTACTTAACTGATATATAGAAACTTTCATCCCAAAGTAGCAAAATACACATTCTTTTCAAATGCACGTGGAACATTTTCAAAGCTAGACCACATGACAGGACACAAAACAAGCCTCAACAAATTCAAGAACATTGAAATCATATCCAACATTTTCTTGGACCACAAGGGTTTGAAGCTAGAAATCAACCTCAAGGAAAAAACTCAAAAATATTCCAACTCATGGAGACTGAATAGCATGCTATTAAACAATGAATGAGTTAATAATGAGATCAAGGAAGAAATCAGAAAGTTTCTGGAAGCAAATGAAAATGGACACACAACAGCCCAAAACCTATAGGACACAGCAAAGGCAGTCCTGAGAGGAAAGTTAATGGCAATACAAGCCTACTTAAAAAAGATAGAAACATTTTAAATGAACAACCTAACCCTACATCTAAGGAACTGGAGGAATAACAACCAACAAGGCCCAGAGCAAGTAGAAGGAAGGAAATAATCAAGATCAGAGCAGAATTAAATGACACAGAGGCTAAAAGAACAATTCAAAGGATCAATAAATCCAGGAGCCGGTTCTTTGAGAACATAAACAAAATCAACAAGCCTTTAAGCAGACTCATCAAGAAAAAAAGGGAGATGACCCAAATAAATAAAATCATAAATGGAAGAGGAGAAATTATAACTGATACCACAGAAATACAAAGGATTGTAAGAAATTATTATGAACAACTATATGCTAACAAACTTGAAAACCTGGGTGAAATGGACAAATTTCTAGAAAAATATATTCTTCCAAAACTGAATGAAGAAGAAGCAGAAAGTGTAAACAAACTGATAACAGCTGGTGAAATCAAAGCCATAATTTAAAAATTCCCAGCACCAAAACTCCTGGACAGGACAGTTTCCAGGATAATTTTACAGAATATTTAAGGAAGACCTAACACCTATCCTTCTGAGACTATTCCGAAAAATCCAAGGGGGAAGACTCCCAAACTCTTTTTATGAGGCCAGTATCATCCTAATCCCAAAACTAGATAATGACACAACAAAGAAAAAAAAACTACAAACCAATATCGCTGATGAACATAGATGCTATAATCTTCAATAAAATATTGGGAAACCACATCCAGCAATACATTAAAAAGATCATACACCATGATCAAGTGGGATTAATCCCAGGGATGCAAAGATTGTACAATATTTGCATCAAATTACTATGCATCACATAAACAAAAGGAAAGACAAAAACCACATGATCATATCAAGAGATGTGGAAAAAGCTTTTGATAAGGTACAGTACCCATTTATGATAAAGACATTCAGCAAAGTGGGAGTAGAGGGAGCATGCATCAACATAATAAAGGCCGTATATGAGAAACTGACAGCCAACATACTCAAAAAGAAGAAACTAAAACCTTTCCCACTAAGATCAGGAAAAGGCAAGGATGCCTGCTTTCACCACCTCCATTCAATATAGTATTGGAAGTTCTAGCCACAGCCATCAGACAAGAAAAAGGAATAAGAGGTATCCAAACTGGAAAGGAGGAAGTAAAACTGTCATTATTTGCAGATGACATAATAGTGTACATACAAAACCCTATAGACTCCACCAAAAAACTACTCAACTTAATAAATGAATTTAGCAAAGCAACAGATACAAAATCAATACTCAGAAACCTAAGGCATTTTTGTACACCAACAACGAAATATCAGAAACAGAAATTGGGGGGGAAAATTCCATTTGCTACAGCAACAGGAAAAATAAAGTACCTAGGAATAAACGTAACCAAGGTGGTAAAAGCCATGTACTCAGAAAACTACACAACACTGAAGAAAGAAATTAAGGAAAACACAAATAAATGGAAGCGTATACCATGTTCATGGATTGGAAGAATTAATATCATCAAAATGTCCATACTACCCAAAGTTATTTATAGATTCAACGCAATCCCTATTAAAATACCAATGCCATATTTCACAGATACAAAACAAATGTTTCAAAAAATTTATATGGAACCATAAATGGCCCCAAATAGGTGCAGCAATTTTGAGCAAAGTAGGAGGGATCACAATACCTGACATCAAACTATATTAGAAGGCCGCTATAATCAAAACAGTCTGGCACTGGTATAAGAACAGACACATAGATCAATGGAGCAGAATACAGAGCCCAGAAATAAACCCATGTCCCTATGGTTAATTAATATTCGACAAAGAGTGCAGAAGCACAAAATGGAGTGAAAATAGCCTCTTCAACAAATGGTGTTGGGAGATCTGGACAGCCACATGCAAAAATATGAAACTGGATTACCAACTTACACCACACACAAAAATAAACTCAAGATGGATAAAAGACTTAAAGTCATGATACCATAGAAGTCCTAGAAGAGAACATAGGCAGGAAAATCTCAGATATTCCAAGCAGCAATATTTTCACCAATATGTCCCCTAGAACAAGGGACATAAAGGAAAGAATAAACTAATGGGACTCATCAAAATAAAAAGCTTCTGCATGGCTAAAGAAAACACCAGCAAAATGAAAAGGGAACCTACCTTATGGGAAACTATATTTGCCAATGATACCTCGGACAAGGGTTTGATTTCCAAACTATATAAAGAACTCACACGATTCCACCCTAGGAAGACAAGTAGTAAAAAGTGGGCAAAGGACCTGAACAGACTCTTCTCCAAGGAGGACATACACGCGGCCCATAGACACATGAAAGGATGCTCAGCATCACTAGCCATCAGAGCTGCAAATTAAAACCACAATGAGATACCACTTCACACCAGTCAGAACAGCAATCATAAACGTATGAACAAACAACAAATGCTGGCGAGGATGTGGAGAAAAGGGAACCCTAGTGTACTGTTGGTGGGATGCAGACTGGTGCAGCCACTGTGGAAAACAGTATGGAATTTCCTTAAAAAACTAAAAATGGAACTGCCTTTTGACCCAGCAATTCCACTGCTGAGATTATACCCTAAGAATTCTGAATCACTAATTCAAGAGAACCTATGCATCCCAATGTTCATAGCAGCACAATTTAAAATAGCCAAGAATTAGAAGCAACCTAAGTGCCCAACAGTAGATGAGTGCATCAAAAAACTGTGGTACATTTACACAATGGAATAGTACACAGGAGAAAAAAGGCACTCCTACCCTTTGCAACAGCATGGATGGAACTGGAGAGCATTATGTTAAGTGAAATAAGCCAGACAGTGAAAGACAAAATACCATATGATCTCACCTGTAAGTGGAACCTAATCGACAAAACAAACAAGCAACCAAAATATAACTAGAGACATGGAAATAAAGAACAAACTGACAGTAACCAGAAGGGAGGGGGGAGGAAGGTAATGGGGAAAAGAAAGAGAAGGGTCATCAAGGAACATATATAAAGGACCTATGGACAAAGCCAAAGGAGTGAAGGATTGAGGGTGGGATATGGGGATGGGTGGAGTGGAGGAAAATGGTGGCAGGAAAATGGAAATAACGGTACTTGAACAACAACAAAAAAATCGCAAACACAGGCAATTCAGTTCCTCTTCAGCACTCATTCTTAACTTTTCTAGTCACTCAAATATGACAAAATTTGTCTTCAATTTTTTTCATATGGAATTATTGGAGCGCAAACATTTACAACATGAGGGATCTTAGAGTTCATCTGGTCCAATCCTATCTTTGTTCAAACTAATAAAATTAGGCCCAGGAAGGTAGAGTGCCTTGGCTAAGCCACAGTGAGTTGGTGAGGGATCCAGAAGAAAGCCAGATCCCCCGACTCCCTCCAACATTCTTCATGTTACAGGAATCTTGTCTCTTCCACTGTGTTTCTAAGCCTCAGTCTCACCTATTATATTGCATTTTGAAAGGAGTCTTTGTTTAGAAAATGTACACCCTAGGTATTTTTCATAAATAAAATATCTATGTTCTCTTATCTGATTATAGCCATATGCACATATGAAAGTGGCCTATTGCAAATTTCCCGTAGTAGTTCACATTGGTGGTTGAAACAGTACCAAGAGTCGAACTGTGTTCAATTATACATTTATTTCTCTGGGGCCATTTAAACAAACTACAATAAAATTCCTCTTACCCTTATAAAAATTGTATTTGAATACAAGAAAAAAGAAAGGAACAAATGGTCTTATAAACCAAAGACCATTAAAACCCACAGATGGGTTAAGTTGCCAGAAAAATTCTAGCATGCCCAGAACTACAAAGCATAGTATCTGGCCAAATATAACAATTCTTATGGAGAATAATAGGAAGCGCCATACAGAAAGACTTGTCATCTCACTTGACACTTTCTTTCAAAACCCTGGAAGCACTTAAGTCACACAGATACGGTTTTCCCTAATGACATCATGCTGTGCAGAAATAATGAACGGAGGCTTTCTCAGATGGTCTCCAAGGAGCTCACAACATAACACATTCAATGGAATCTAGTTTCAACCACCTATGAAGTTCCAGTGACATCATCTAAAAGGCTTGGCAGCAAAGGTAAAAAGGTCAGTGAAGTGTTCTACAGCAAGACACTAATAGAAACTCTCACAGAAACAATTTACTTTCCTCAAATTCAGGACCAGCTCAATTGTTCAAAAGGCTGACACACTCCAGATACCTAACTAAATTAATTTTAGAAATGTTTCCTGCTGCATCAGCACTTCTTTTTGAGTAACCAAAGAAATAAATGACCCCAGTCCATACAGTCCTTCTGTCCTGCTCCACCTCACCGGTCAACAGGCCTTGTGTGCCATCTAAAAACAGTGGAGGCCGAAAAACCACGTGTTATTTCAGATGCTGGTGCTGAATGCTATAATAATGCTGATCACAGTGATACTACATCATGTTTATTGAACACTTTACTCTGTGCAAGGTAACTCTTACCAGCTCATTTAATCCTTATAGCATTCTATGAGGTAAATACTATTTTATCTTATTTTACAAGTAGTGAAACAGCCTCAAATAGATAAAGCAACTGCCTGAGGTTATAGGACTAGTGAGTGATGAGTAGGGATTAAGTCCTGGCTAATATGACTGCAGAGACTACCTTCTTAACTATTTATTCTTGGAATTAGAGGTTAAAAGCCTATATAACCTAAAGCGAGGCGATAACTCAAGCTTATGAGCAAGGACATAAAACACAGATTGCTAATAAGATTTTACACACTGTCTCCAGAAAACCTATCCCTCTGATGGTTCTTGCCAGTAATGTATCTCTCTTTTAACAGGTTATCACACTCAAATACATATATATGTATAGAAATATTTTTGTCTACATTTATATCTATTACTAGTATATAAATATCTTTATATATATACACATACACACATAGAGAGAGAATTACACAACACTGTGAAGGAGCTAAATACCACTAAATTGTACACATTTTAAAGTGGTAAATTTTGTTATATGGATTTCACCTCAATAAAAATAATACCTGTATTTGAAAAATAATTTTCAATACTTTTGCAGCTTTATGTTGGTATAACTGACAAGAAAAAGTTATATATATTTAAGCTATGCAACCTGATGACCAAATATATGTATACACTGTGAAATATTCACTAAAAAAACACCTTTCACAGTTACCGTTTTTCTTTTTTCCCCCATTTTTGTGGTGAGAACACCCAAGATCTACCCTCCAAGCAAATTTCAAACATAAAGTATGATATTGTCAACTATGGTCACATTGTTGTACAAGGGGGGACCCAAAAAACTGAATTTATTTATAAAAATTTGTGTATTTATTCTTACATGATTAAACTTCAGTCATCTTCAAAGTACTCTCCATTTGATGCAATACACCTACCAAGACGTTTTCTCCACTGCTCAAAACAGTTTTTGAACTCGTGGATTTTGATACTTTTTAGTGCTTCTGTTGTTCTTTGTTTTACCTCTTCCACATCAGCAAAATGTATCCCTTTGAGAATTTCTTTCATCTGGGGAAACAACAAATAGTCCCTCAGGGTGAGATCAGGTGAATAGGGTGGGTGGGGCTCCGGGATAACAGCGTTTTTGGTTAAAAACTTCTGAACACTCAATGCAGTGTGGGCAGGTGCATTTGTAAATCTCCCATCATGAAATGGGCATATGCGTTGAAAGAGTCTTCAAAAAATTCACTGAAGCTGAACACAGCCTCTCACAACAATGCCAGCTAGTACACTGATACAGATGGGCTCCCAGAACACTCACCTAGTGGGGGAAGCCTGTACTACAAAGGGTCCATCCTCCAGAAGATAATTCTGGGTTTTTGTGTCCCCTCCTTATATACTGGTTCTCCAGAACTTATTAATCTTGCATAACTGAAAACTTTGTGCCCTTTAACCAATATCACCCATTTCCCCCTCCCCTCAGATCTTGGTAACTACTGTTGTATTATTTGTATGAGTTTGACTTTTTTAGATACCATGTGTAAGATTATGCAGTATTTGTCTTCTGCATCTGGTTATTTTGCTTACCATATATCCTCCAGCTTCATCCATGTTTTCTCAAACCACAGGAATTCCTTCTTTGTCATAGCTGAATGATATTCCATGTATATACCATATTTTCTTTATATATCCATTGACAGACATTTAGGTTATTTTCATATCTTAGCTATTGTGAATAATGCTGAAGTAAACACAGAAGGGCAGATATCTCTTCAAGATCCTGATTTCATTTCCTTTGGATATATACCCAGCAGTTGGATTGCTAGATCATATGGGATTAAGAAGTCCAAATTGTGTTATAAACAGAGTCATGGGGATGGAAAGTACAGCATGGGAAATATAGTCAGTAATATTCTATTTTTAGCTTTTTGAGCAGCCTCCATACTGGTTTGCACAATGACTGTACCCCACTTACATTCCCACCAAGAGTATACAAGGGCTCCCTTTTCTCAACATCCTTGCCAGTACTTGTTTACTTTCATCTTTCTGATACTAGCCATTCTCAAAGGTATAAAGTAATATTCCATTATGGTTTTGATTTATATTTCCCTGATGATTAGTTATGTCGAACACCTTTACATATAATTTTTGGCCATGTATATGCCCTCTTTTGAGAACAGTTTATTTAGATCCTTTGCCCATTTTTAATCAGGTTTTTCTATTAGGTTGTATAAATTCCTTATAAATTTTAGATATAAACTCCTCATCAAATATATGATTTGCAAATATTTTCTTCCATTCCATAAGTTGCCTTTCTACTCTGTTGTTTCCTTTGATTTGCAGAAACTTTTTAGTTTGATACAATCTTGACTGTCTATTTTTGTTTTAGTTGCATGTGCTCTTGTTGTCACATCCAAAAATCACTGTCCAAACTTATATCAAGAAGATTTTTCCCTGTGTTTCCTTCTAGTTTCAGGTCTTACATTGAATTTTAATCCATTTTGAGTTGATTTTTTAATATGATATAAGATTAGTGCTCAATTCCATTCTTCTGCATATGGTCATCCAGTTTTCCCAATACAATTTATTAAAGAGACTATCCTTTTCCCATTATGTATCCTTGGCACCCTTGTTTAAGATCTGTTGACTGTAGATGTATGTATTTATTTCTGGCTTTTCTATTCTGTTCCATGAATCTGTATGTCTGTTTTTATGCAAGTGCCATGCTATTTTGTTTACTATAGCCTTGTAATGTATTTTGAAATCAAGCAGTGTGATGCCTTCAGCTTTGTTCTTCTTGCTCAAGATTGCTTTGGGTGTTTGGGGGTCTTTTGTAATTTCATGTAATTTGAAGATAGTTTTTTCCTGTTTTATAAATAATGCCATTGTATAACTTCCTAGAAACATACAAACTACTGAAACTGAATCAAGAAGAAATGAAAAACCTGAACACATCAAGAGCAAATAAGGAGGCTGAATCAGTAATAAAAAGTCTCCCAACAGGAAAGGAAACCCTCATGCCTCATTGGTGGGATTGTAAATTGGTGTAGCCACTATGAAAAACAGTATGTAGTTTCCTCAAAAAATTAAAAAAGAACTACGAGATGGTCCAGCAATTCCACTTCTGGGTATTTATCTGAAGAAATCCAAAACACTAATTCAAAAAGATATATGCACCCCTATGTTCGCTGCATTACTTACAATAGTCGAGATACAATGATACATTACTCAGCCAAAAAAAAGAATGAAATCTTGTCATTTGCAACAACGTGGATAGATCTAGAGGGTATTATGCTAACTGAAATAAGTCAGAGAAAAACAAATACCATGTGATTACACTAATGTGGAATCTAAAAACAAAATAAACAAACAAATAAAATGGAAACAGACATAGATACAGAGAACAAGTTGGTAGTTACCAGACAGGAGGAGAATTAGGGAAATGGGTGAAAAGGTGAAAGGGGTTAAGAACTACAATTGCAAGTAATAAAAATAGTAATAAAGATATAAAGTACAACATAGGGAATAGAGTCAATAATATTGTAATAACCACGTATGGTGTCAGATGGGAGCTAAACTTAATGGGGTGATCACTTCATAATGTATGTAAATACCCAACCACTATTTTGTGCACCTGAAAGTAATGTAATATATTTTTTAAAAAGAAATTTAAAGAGTAGTGGAAGAGTAAAATTTGCTTTTTAAAAAATCTTTTTTTAAATCTCCCAACAAAGAAAAGCTCAGGACCAGATGGCTTCATGGGTGAATTCTACCAAACATTCAAAGAAAAATATTACTACCAATCCTCCTTAAACTCTTCCCCAAAATTAAAAGAGTAGGGAACACTTCCAAAAGCATTCTATGAAGCCAGCACTACCGTCACACTAAAAACAGACAAAAACTCTAAAAGAAAACTATAAGCCAATGTTCCTGATAAATATAGATGTAAAAATTCTCAATAAAATGCTAGCAAACTGAATTCAACATTACATTAATAGGATCATACACCATGACCAAGTGGTATTTACCCCTGGGGTGAATGGATATTTCAACATATGCAAATCAATCCGTGTAATATACCACATTAAGTAAATGGAAGAAAAAACCCACATGACCATCTCAATAGATAATGAAAAAGCATTTAATAAATTTCAACATCCATTGATGTGTAAAAGTTTAAATAGAATAGGTCTAGAAGGAATGTACCCCAACACAATAAAAGTCACATATGAAAAGCCCACAGTTAACATCATAATCAATGAGGAAAAATTAAAAGCTTGCCAAGATCCAGTGCAAGGTAAGGATGCCTACTCTCACCACTTCTTTTCAACAAAGTACTAGAAATCAATCAGAGAACTTTGACAAGAAAAAAAAAAAGAAAGAAAGGCAACCGAATTGGAAAGGAAGAAGTAAAATTATCTATGGATACAAATGACATGATTATATACAGAGAAAACCATAAAGACTCCAGAAAAAGTGTTAAATTCTTAGAACTAACAAATTCAGTAAAATTGTGGAATACAAAATCAACAAGCAAAAATCACTCATGTTTGTAAACACAAACAACAAACTATCAGAAAAGGAAATTAAACTTCTCATAAAGATGGAGGTATAGTTAAACATACTTCACCTCCTCACACAACTACACCAAAAATTACAACTAGACTACAAAACAAATATCACCCAGATTCATCAGAAAATAGAGTATGGTAGTCTGAACTAGGGATTTAAAGAAGCCACATACATCCAGATGGGTAGGAGGGGTGGAGACGCAGAGCTGTGTGGAGAGCCATGGAGAGGTGGAAAGGTGGAGGATGGCACAGACATGCAGAATGGGCAGTCCCACATTCTCTTGTGGTAGATAAAGATCAGTAGGGATGCCTCAGGATTGAGAGGTCCCAACCACACACCAGACCATGTAGCCCAGGGTTCCAGGGCCAGAAAGATAAGTCCCCATAACTTCTGGCTGTAAAAATCTGTGGGGACTGGGGCAGCAGAAGAAACTGCAGTATTCTCAGGAAACTCCTCTTAAAGGGCCCATTAAGGTCTTAGGACTTAGAGCAGATCCACTCACTCTGGGATTCAGCACCAGAGCAACAGCTGAAAGGGCACAAGTAGCATACAGGAAGAAAGTGCAGTGACTGACAATGGGGCAAGTACTGGGAGACAGCTTCCTCCCAGGCAAAATTCCAGAGGCCAGGTAGCAGTATTGTCCCCTCCTGATCCCTCTCCAACACATAGCCACAGGGCAGTGAAATGGGTTGTCACACCCTAGTGATTACCTAAGGCTCCACCCCATACAATTTATAGGTATGCTTTTCTACAATAGGCCAGGCTACTAACGGAGTCAAAGCAGGTCCACCTAATACAAAGTAATAAAAACAGGTGGGCTGCCAAAATGCAGAGTTAAAGAAATATAGCCCAAATGAAAGAATAGAACAAAACTCCAGAAAAAGAACTAAACAAAATGGAGATAAGCAACATATCAGATGCATAATTCAAAACACTGGTTATCAGGATGCTCAAAGAACTTACTGGGTACAGTAACAGCATAAAAAAGACCCAGACAGAAATGAAGTTTGCATTAAGTGAAATAAAGAAAAATCTCAGGGAGCCAACAGTGGAGGGGATGAAGCTTAGAATCAAATCAACAATTTGGAACTTAAGGAAGAAAAAAAGCATTCAATCATAACAGCAAGAAGAAAAAAAGAATTCAAAAAATGATGATAGAATAAGGAACCTCTGAGACATCTCCAAATATACCAACATCCAAATCGTAGGGGTGCCGGAGGGAGAAGAAGAACAAGAAATTGAATATTTATTTGAAAAAATAAGGAAAGAAAAATTTTCTAATTTGGTGAAAGAAATAGGCATATAAGTCCAGGAAGCACAGGAAGTTCCAAACAAGTTGGACCCAAAGAGGACCACACCCAGGCACAACATAATTAAAATGCCAAAAGTTAAAGAGAGGATCTTAAAAGCAGCAAGAGAAATGCAGACAGTTTACCTACAAAGGAACTCCTACAAGACTGTCAGCTGATTTCTCAAAAGAATCTTTGCAGGCTAGAAGGGACTGGCAAGAAGTATTCAAAGTGATGAAAAGCGAGGACCTACAACCTAGATTACTCTATCCAGCAAAGCTCTCATTCAGAATGCAAGGACAGGTAAAGTGCTTCCCAGACAAGGTAAAACTAAAGGAGTTTATCATCACTCAGCCATTATTATATGAAATGTTAAAGAGAACTATACAAGAAAAAGAAGATCAAAACTATGAATATTAAAATAGCAACAAATTCACTACTATCAACAATTGAATCTAAAAACAAACTAAGCAAACAAGCAGAACAGAAACAGAACCATAGATATGGAGATCTTTTGGAGGGATATCAGTTGGGAGGGGGAAGGGTGAAAATGGGGGAAAGGTACAGGGATTAAGAAGTATAAATTGGTAGGTACTGAATAGA
>PVJD01016701.1:0-20065 GCA_004026545.1 Mormoops blainvillei
ACTTCCTGGCTGGAATTCCCAGCCTTTGATATGGAGGAGCAGTTCTACTCAAAAATATTCCCTTGGCCTCAAACAACTACTTCCACCTTGAATACCAACTTCCAGACTGATCCTAAGTGTAACCATTCCCAAGCCCTCTATACAGATGCTCTTAACACATCTGTCCCTGTACCCTCAGCTAAGAGTGCCTCATATCTCTGTCACCAGTACCATAGCCCTATAAATTAGCTGGAGTTTGACTGGATGGATGGATGGATGGATGGATATTGTGGCTGAGATAGATGAGGTTGTATTCCAGGCAGAGGGAACAGCATGAACAGAAGGCAGAGATTATGTACGAATGTAGGACTGGCAGGGGGTTCTGTATGTCCGGAGTTCTGTATGTCCTAGGAGAAGAGAGGGCAGGTGATGACAATGCAGGAAGCTGAGATTATGTCTAGAAGTACCGAGCATGCCCTGTGAAGGAGTTTACATTTTATCCTGAAATCAGCCAGTCACCTCTAAAATACTTGAAGCACGGGAGGACCAAGTGTAGATTAATATTAAGAAAAATTACTTTGAAGTTTCTATGGAGATTACATTGGAGTAAAATCTTAAACCAAATAATGGATGTGAAAGCACAATGCAAACTGTAAAGATGATTTGCAAGTGAAATATTTTGAGTCCTAGAGTAAATTATTCCAGGAGTCCTTATACAATTTAATACCCTCCTCTATTCCCTCCTCCAACTCAGTCTGGGACCCCTGATGGCAGGAGGCAGCCGTGGATTTATTCCAGCAACATTTATTCAGTGCCTGCTATGTTCCAGGCACAGGATGCTGTTGGAATGAATAACACACAGCTCCTTCCTTGGTGAAACTCACTGTGCAGCTTCTGGAACTCGCAGGCTCCAGGGCCATCCACATGTTCCACCACAGGCCTAATTGCAGGATTTTGTAGTTACCGTTTCTAGGCTCTGATTATACTGACAGAAACAGGTGTGAGACCAAGAGGGGACAGAAGATGGGGCCAATACCAGCTGGGGAGAATATACATGACTGTGACAAATGAGAAATGGAGAAAAGAAATAGTGAGTGGTATGGCTGAATGTGGGCATACTGCACATCCACAAGCACTCTATGTATCTTATCTCATTTGATTCCCACTGCTATGCTGACAATAAGGCATTGTTATCCCAGGTATGGAGGACACATCTGAGGAGAGGCAAAGCTGGAATTTGAACCCAGAGTAGTCTACCACCAAATCACATGCTGGTAACCAGTAGGGCTAATTTGAGATTCAAGCGGGCCTCTGCACCTCAGTGGAAAAAGACCAGATGGAAACGTATGAAGAAAGATGGGCTGATTGGAAAAGCTGAGGCAGGAGGGGTCTTGAGGCAGTCAACTCCAGGGAGAAAGCATGGGGTGGGGATGGACACATTTTGCCACAGACTAACCTTTTTCAGGAAGACAACACACTCGAGTATGAATTACCCAACTATCATCCTGCAAACACGAAAATTCCTAAGACAATACACAACACTGGAGCCTATTAGTCCTTACTCAAATCATTATTATTCCTTTAATTTTAGTGTACACTCTAGATTATTAACCCTAAATTTCCTAATAAATTGTTGAAAAGTAGACATATGTGAGTAATTTTTCATGGTTTTACACTAATAACACTTGAGGATTTTATCATTAAAAACAAAATGTTTGCTGCACTATCTCTTTTTCCTCTAAAATAAAACATAATGCAGATGAACCTCAGTGAGATATATTTAAAAATTCAGTGACAGTTTTACCAACAGTATGAATAATAATTAAATGATGCATTGCCCTGAATGAAACAAGTACATTTACTAACTTTAATAACATTTAAAAAATGAGTTATTTTTTCATGGATGATGCTAGTTCTCTAAATACAACACAATGGTTTTGAGTTGTAATAGTCTGTATAACAGCTACTTTATAGCTAATATTAACTCTCTAAATATTACTCAACACACAATAGCTTTGTGTTTCAATGTTATCGGTAATGGTTGGTTTATATCAAGAGAAGAAAGGTTATTATTTGATATAATCTCTGCATTATTTTTTTTACATACTATTTTTTATTAAATGTTCCCTTCTAATATCAGAACTGACCTTTTACAGAAATCTCAACACCAGAGCAGAAATTGATTTCATAAAGCAAAAGGATATTAAATAACACAGCCTGTCAGGAATATACTATTATACTCAGGACTAGCATTCTGCTGCTTATGGATGTTGCTACCTTCCTAAAGTTAAAATTAACATTCAGATATGAACTCATTGAGGCCACTGATAGGAATCACAAGTCAATGGGTCAGTGAAAACCTAGACATATATCAATAATTATCTTGGCAGAGCACTTATAAATTGTGTCCCCAAAAAAGGTGAAAAAATGAATGAGAGAGCTTCAAACTTCATCTTTGGCTATGCGGTCTTAATTCCGTCTCCTACCCTCATCCTAAAATGACTTTGCTTAAAAAACAATCTAGGAAGCCTGGCTAGTGTGGCTCAGTGGATTGAGCATCAGCCTGTGAACCAAAGGGTCACCATTTTGACTCCCAGTCAGGGCACATGCCTCGGTTGCAGGCCAGGTCCCCGGTAGGGAGGGCACAAGAGGCAACCACACACTGATGTTTCTCTCCCTCTCTCTCACCCCTCTTCCCTTCTCTTTAAAAATAAATAAGTAAAGTCTTTTTAAAAAACAGTCTAGGAATCGAAATGGACTTGTGCCAGGTGTTGTCTCTGCACTTTTGTCTTCTGTCAATCCTCACAGGCATTCATTTCCAATGTGTTCCCCTAGGCTTTAGAGTGTTTATATTGCCTATTCCATTTTTCTTGCTCTAGGACAATAGAGAGGTAGAATGACTAATAAAAGTCTGCAAAATTCTGATATGAAAGGCTGAGGAAAAATAGTTTTCACTTGGGCACCAATGTGATAGGGTGTTTCTGGAGGGAATTTGCCAGGGAGCTGCTCAGAGAGACCCCCTCAAGGGATAAGAAGACTATTGGCAAAATGTAGAAAATGAAGATATTTATAACTTTTCTGAAGAAAAGACCTGAAAAGACAAATTTAGATGTTTTATTGTAAAGATTTTTAGCTAAAAAACAATAATATTTTCTATAACCTCCAGAGTAAAAAAGAGGAAAGGACAGTCTTCTTAAAAGATTTTTTGAGATAGTATTGGGGAAAAAGAAATGATAGATTCTATAATAAGTAGAGATTGAGAAGAGCTGACGATGTCATTCTTGTGGCTTTCCTTCACCACTGACTCGTCATGTAAATAGAGAATTTCTATCATGCTTGTCCTTCTGTCTTCATGATGAAAAGAAGTAAGCCCTGTGTGGCCATCTATTGAATAGAGGTGTTTTGATTCTTTAAATGAGCCCAGTCATCTTCGAACCTTCAAATGACTTTAGTCACAAGGTCAGTAAAATCTTGCTCTGAATTGCAAATAAAGTACCCTTTTCCCTCCACCCCCACCCATGTTCACCTTCTATTTTACAGTGCATTCTATAGACTGGTAACTAACGACTAATGTTCTTAAGAGACATAGCTGGGTCATTTGCGGGTTACTAGGCATTTTCAAGCTACTAATAGATTCAGAGCTCTGAAGGGTAATGTGGAATCTTGCTACTCAAAGTGGGCCCACCGTCCAAAGTTATCAGCATCCACTGGGTGCTTGTTAGAAATGCAGCCTCTGGGCCCTCCCCAGACATACTGGATCAGAACCTGCATTTTGAGAAGATCCCCAGGGGATTCCCACGCACATTAAAATCTGAGAAGCTCTGATATGAAACACTGAGGAAAAAGAGTTCCCATTTGGGCACCAGTGTGATGGGGCCTTCCTGGAGGGAATTTGGGGTCTCAGAAAGAGACTCCCAAAATCTACTCATTTGCAGACAAATATCTTAAATAGAGGTCATAGCATGAAGTTTTAAGAAAAGATGCCTCCTGGGAAAGAGATGGAACTGACTAAATTCACATATGAACCTAATTTTTCTGACTCCACAGCTCAGATTTTTCACACCATCTTGGTTTGCCTTCCTGTGGAAGGCAAGAAAGACAGATCTTTGCTGGACAAATAGAGACAAAGTGTAGTTCCTGAGCCTTAGGTCCCAGGGGTTGGGCCAGAGATGGCTACATCACCTACCTGCCAGATCAAACCTTCATCTCTTTTCAATCACATACCCCAAAGCAGCAACCTAGTACAGAAAAAGTAAAGTACTACTTCTTGGAATCAAGATTTCTATAGCCAGTCCTTAATCTTTCCTCCAGCATATACGCACATCCTCAACAGAATCAAGCATACTTGCCAGGAGGACAGGGCCTGGGTTCAAGTGCCAACTCCATACATTGTGTGGCCTTTGACAAATGATTTAATGGCTCTAAACCTCACTTTCCACATCTGTAAACTCACCCATAATAATAGATTCTATCTCATGGAGTGATTGTGAGTGTTAAATAGTTAATACAAGTAAAGCATTTCTAGCAATGCCTGGCACATAGTATAATAACTCAATAAGTAACAGTTACTATTACTATCATCATTATTATAATCGCTATTATTATTACTAGAGATCTGCTTTTGATTTAACATTAATTAGTACTCCCTGGGTAGAGTTGTTCAACCAGTCCCATATGCAGAGCATCCCAAACTGTTTTTCATCATAATTCTCCACCTTACCAGGAAATGGATTTTTGTAAATCACTGTGACACAAAGGACACAAATCCAGTTATAGAACGTCAACTCTGGAACACTTCTCTAATCAGTCAGGGGACTCACAGGGCTGGATTTAGTAACTCCGCACAGCTTGTTAGCTAACCCCTCTTCCCTAAGTATCCATAAACCACTCAACTTAATAATTCATTCTAGAATTTTGAGTGAATTCAATTTCCAGTTCGAGGTTAGGGTTTTGGGAAATACAATTCGGGCATTTTCCCTTATCCAGTCTTTGAGCTCTCCTCTTCCCCACAATTCCTCAGAATTCCCAGCATTGACTCAGCAATTTCACCTGCATTTGTCTATGTTCTCTCAGATTGTCAATTTTCTGTGTCAGAAGACCATTTATATTAGCTAGTGGCTCTCTTATGATCTCCTCACTTATCTCTGTCTTTAATTCCTCTTAACCAAATGGGTTCTGACCTTTCGGCATTCTCTCTATTGCCCATTGGCACAACCCCATCAGATCCAAGCAGTCAGGCTAATCCTGCCTGTATTCTTTATGAGCCAAGGATAAATTGAGAAACCAACCTGAAAAAGAACTAGCTTCTTTGGTTTAACCTCCATTCACTTGGAGTTAAAATAGTTCTAATAATAGTTTTACAGGTTTCTGTTTGTTCTTTTGTAGAGGATACTGGAAGGGAGTTTGGTCCTAAAGCTGAGGACAGAGAAGTAATAAGTAGTTCCACATTCTAAAGAGAGCCACCAACTCCACAGAAGGGCCCCACTCCTATCAATCATCATGCCTTGCAGGTAGGGAGAGGCACAATTCCCTCTGATCTCTGTAAGTTGAATACTTGGAAAAGGATACACATCAGTCACGGGGTACTCAGCATGGGGAGCACAACATGGTAAATGAGGTGCTCCACCATTTTCCTGTGGAGAATGGATGAGACTGCCTCCTGTTCCATACCCCTGGACAAGGTGAGAGAGTGCCTGCAAGAAGTGTGGGCTGCAAAACCACAAAGACATACCAGTTCACCCAAGATGGCTGTAATAAAAATGACAGACAATAACAAGTGTTGACAAGGATGTGGACAAATTGGAACCCTCATACACTGGTGGAAGGAATGTAAAATGACACAGCCACTTTGGAAAACAGTCTGACAGTTCCTCAAAAGATTAAACATACTTTTACCATATGACCCAGCCATTCTACTCCCAGTATATAGCCAAAAGAATTGAAAACATATGTCCACACAAAAGTTTCCTAGGGCTGGAAAGAGGGGACAGGGGAAGCTCTGGAGGGCATAATGGCTAAGCTGTACAGGGTTTCTTTCTAGGATGATGAAAATGTTCTAAACTGATTGTGGTGATGGCTGCACAACTCTGAAGATATTTAAAGCCACTGAATTGGACACTTGAAGTGGGTGAACTGTATTGTGTCTCAATAAAGCTGTTACTGGAGGAGAGGGAAGGGAGAAAGAAGAGCATGGACTGTCCCCACCTCCGCCCTTCTCCAGCTGAAGTTTTGCTAAGGGGAAAAATCTGTAGGCCCATCCCAGTGCACACACATCAGAGCATGATGAGGGAGTATTGGGGAGTTTGGAGGCTTATGTAAACGTGAAAAACGGTGCCTGCTTCTAGCCTGGAGGCACAGAATGGGGTAGACAAAGTGGATGCTGGAACAGTCCACTCTAGAATGACAGTGAAGAGGGCTGGCAGAGTCTGTACCTGCACGGCAGAGTTTGGCAAGGCATGAATGAGCAAATTTCATATAAGTCAAGGTGACATTGAAGAAGAAGGTATCTGGGCTTAAGCAATCATGCTGTCATCTGACTCAAGAGGGCTGCCCACTAGACAAAGGGGCCCTCAAAAGAAAGACATCTGGGGCATGCAACCAAGTAGCTAAGGGAGAGGGAAGAAAAAGAGGCTGAGTAAGATATCCTCCTTCGTGGACCTATATAATGGGGAGACCCTCCGGGGTCCTCTAACATAGCAGTCCCCAACCTTTTTGGTACCAGGGACTGGTTTCATGGAAGACAATTTTTCCACACATTGGGGTGGGGTGGTGGAGAGACAGGAGGCAGAGCTCAGGTGGTAATTAGAGCGGTAGCCACAAACGGGGAGGAGGGAGGTTGGGGACCCCTGCTCTGAGACAATACTTGTCAGCCTTTACCATGCCCCTGTGAATCACCTGGGCATGTAATTAAAATGCATGTTCCAATTCAGTGAATCTGCATTTCTAACAAGATCCCAGCTGATCCAATTTCTTAAAGGTTAGTTACAACATGGAACCTGAAACCATAACAATGAACTTTTCATACTCTGTTACATTAAAATTCATTGGTCCATTTTGTACTTTGAATGGACCGTTTACTCATACATGATTTTATACAATCATACATCAATAATTTTTTAAGACTTTATTTATTTTTAGAGAGGGGAAAGAAGGGAGAAAGACATGGTGAGAAATATCTATCAGTTGCCTCTCGTACATGCCCACCTGGGGGCAGAACCCACAACCTAGGCATGTGTCCTAACCAGGAATCAAACCAGTGACCTTTTGGTTTGAAGAACCTGACACTCAACCCACTGAGCCACAGTCAGGGCCATGAATCAATAATTGGAAAATAATGGTTCACTGCAAATTTTCCAAATGTTGACATATTGCATTACACAATTTCAAAAAGTCACAATTGTTAATATCTCCAGTGATCTTACCAGTCAGCTCACCAGAAAAGTTTTTAAATAGTAGGAAGCTTTCACACAATGGTATATAAAAGTTTTTCAAAATTTTAATTTTTACTTGAAAGCTCAAAATTTATCATTTAATAACAATTGTAAGTTGTTTCCTTAAGTGGAAAGCTTACTTTTATTGTTTGCAAGAAAAAGGCTGCCAAATACCCAAGTCTAAATAACCATAGTTTGTCTGGCATTCTTTCAAATGAAAATTGCGTCCCATGAAAATAAGTGACTAGTTCATCTTGCAACTCAACCATACGCATAATTTTTCTTGAGGCAACCATAATACTACAGTTTGCAGCAAAAGTGCTTTATGTATACTTCCCACTTAACACAGAATATTAACAAGGCATGTACTCAAAGGTCAATATTTAACACAGCTACTCATTTTTATTGCTTTATCAAGCACATCCTTAACTGAAATTCAATTCTGTTTTTTGTTTTGTTTTGTTTTGTTACCAAGAGTGACAGCAATGCCGAATACCATGACTACTAGTGCACTTTGGGGCCACTGCTTTGATTTGTGCTAAGGCACAGGCACTTTTACCCACCATTGATTTGCACTATCATTGCAAATGCCAACAGAGTGAAAAAGGCAAATAATACCCCAATATTAACATGAAAATAGTTTCGATCTTGGATACCAAAGAAAGAGGCTCTGAGAACCACTGCCCTAAGGAACTCACCATGTGCTTCAGGAAAAAGTCAGCATTTGGAAGGCTTCCACCAGAGGGCATAGAGACCTGGTAGCGTGCACCAAAGAAGCCACAACGAAGAGAGAGCAACGATAGTAGCGCATTAAGTAGAGACCCTTGTTTGTCCCTTTTCCTTTCTCACCTCTCTCCAACCAACATACTTGGTGCGCTAGGCCTTGGTGAGGGCGGAGGATGTATTTTAGAGCTAGATCAGACCACTCCAACACAGCTCAACCTCAGGCTTGGGCAAGAAGAGGAAATGAGGTTGAGATCAAAGTTGAGATTGAAATTTTAAGCTGTATTGGACTTCTAATAATCAAAACTGACCAGAAAGTTATGGAATCTTCCCAAGATGTTATTAAGAAAATGGGAAGGGCAATAAGATAGAGCAGAGTTGGAAGCAGAGATTAAACCTAAATGAAACACTTTTTTGTCTCTATCCCCAATGAGTTGAAATTCTTCATTAAGCAGTTATATCCCCTTCCATCTATAATGCATACATATTTGAGCTAATTGAAAAACTCCCTATGTAACATGTCATATTCCTTTCTTCCTTGTCAATATCATATCATTCATCTATTCAGCAAAGTTTGATTGAATGCCTGCTGCACCATGCACTGTTCAAAAGTCTTGGGAAACACCAGTGAAAAGACAGATGGATATTGTTGATGGAGCTTACATTTGTATTTGTTACTTTTTAAGGCTTCTTTTTCTAATTAACCTTGCAGGCTCATCTGCAAAGCATGCTGGGATCTTGGAACAACATCACAGGGTTCAGGAGAGCATGGCTAAATATTCCGAGTGGTCCATAAGGCTGGTCCCAAGGAACATGGACAGAATTCTTTATCACAATGTTCCTGGGCTTGTATCGCTGCCTCCAACAGTCAAGGTTATCTGATAAGCTAGTGGGCAGGAGCTCAACAGCAGAAGGCTCTGGGCAAGATTAATAGGAGGAGCAGTATCTCAATTTCAGTGTGATCTACCAGGCACAGGGGACAAAATCCAATTCATTCAAGGAAGAGGGCCCGGTGAGGGCTTGGAAGGGGCAGGATCTTAGTCAAATGAGATGGGGTTCACTCGGGAACTTCAGCAGTAGGAACAAAAACCAACTCACAGGGTAGAATGGACACTTTGGACTGGATTCAAAACGAAAGGCAGTTCAAAGTTGTATGTGACTACTACATGCTGAGCTCCTTGAAAGGTATGGTTCAGGTCCAGTTTAAAACCATTAAAGCCTGTACAGTTTGAAAAGATACATAATATAGGATAAAAACAACATGAAACCAGAAAATAAATGAAAGGAAATCCAACAAATTTCTGCTTTTTCCCATGATGCCTTCTTGAAAGTTATCTCAATAACCAGGGGTGTGTGTGTGTGTGTGTGTGTGTGTGTGTGTGTGTTACCATAAACTTGTGTTTAGTGTGTCTCTGGGGTCATCTATATGGTCAGTTTCCATCGCAACAGAGAACATTAAGAATATACAATGAGCCCTGGCTGGTGTGGCTCAGTGGACTGAGTGATAGCCTGCAAACCAAAGGGTGGCCAGTTCAGTTCCCAGTCTAGGGCACATACCTGGGTTGCAGGCTAGGTATCCAGTAGGGGGCGTGTGAGAGGCAACCACACATTGATGTTTCTCTTCCATTCTTTCTCCTTCCGCTCCCCTCCCTCTGAAAAATAAATAAATAAAATATTTTTTTAAAAAGAATATACAGTGAAAACTCCAGAGTTAACCACTGGCATTCATGTGATTAAACCTGAATAGGCCTTCAATTTCATTACCCTTTCTGCATGTATCTGTCCAATTTTTCCAACATAATTTAGTGAAGAGACCATCTTTATCTCACTGTATGTTCTTGCCTCCTTTGTCAAATATTAATTGACCATAATGGCATGGGTTTATTTCTGTGCTCTCTATTCTGTTCCATTGGTCTGTATGCCAGTTCTTGTGCCAGTACCATCCTGTTTTGATTACTATGCCCTTGTAGTATAGTTTGATATCAGGTAGTGTGATACCTCCAACTTTGCTCTTCTTTCTCAAGATTACTGAGGCTATTTGAGGTCTTTTGTGATTCCATACAAACTTTTGGAATATTTGTTCTAGATCTGTGAGCTATACTGTTGGTATTTTAATACGAATTGCGTTGAATGTGTAGATTGTTTTGGGTAGTGTGGACATTTTAATGATGTTAATTTTTTCCTATATATGAACCTCTTATTTGTATATTCCTCAGTTTCTTTCTTCAGGATCTTATAATTTTCTGAGTACAGGTCTTTTACCTCCTTGGTTAAATTTATTCCTAGGTACCTTTTTTGTTCTCGTTGCAATAGTAACTTGAATTGTTTTCTTAATTTCTCTTTCTGGTACTTCATTATTGATGTATAAAAATACCACCAATTTTTGAATATCAATTTTGGATCCTGCTACTTCGCCAAATTCACTTAGTAAATCTAGTGGGTTTTTTGGTGGAGTCTTTAGGGTTTTCTATATATCATGTCATCTGCAAATAATGACAGTTTTACTTCCTCCTTTCCAATTTCGATGCCCAATATTGCTTCTTCTTGCCTGATTGCTGTGGCTAGCACTCCCAGTGCTATGTTGAATAGGAGTGCTGAAAGTGGGCATACCCATCTTGTTCCTGATTTTAAGGGAAATGCTTTTAGTTCTTGCTCACTGAGTATGATTTTGTCTGTGGGTTTGTCATATACGGCCTTTATTGTGTTGAGGTATGCTCCCTCTAGTCCCACTTTGCTAAGAGCTTTTATCATAAATGGGCACTGCCTTTTATCAAAAGTTTTTTCTGCATCTGTTGATATTATTATGTGATTTTTATCCTTCATTTTATGTGATATACTATGTTTATTGATTTGCGGATATTGTATCAACCTTGCATCACCAGAATAAACCCTACTGGATCATGGTGTATGATCTTTTTAATGTATTGCTGGATTCGGTTTGCGAATATTTTATTGAGGATTTTAGTATCTATGTTCATGAGGAATATTGGCCTATCATTTTCTTTCTTTGTAGTGTCTTTACCTGGTTTTGAAATTAGGATAGTGCTGGCCTTGTAAAAAGAGCTTGGAAGTCTTCCGTCTTCTTGAATTTTTTGGAATAGTTTGAGGAGAGGTGTTAGTTCTTCTTTGACTGTTTGGTAAAATTTTCCTATGAAGCCATCCAGTCCAGGACTTTTGTTTGCTGAGAGTTTTTAATTGCTGCTTCGATTTCATTCGCTATAATTGGTCTATTCTGATTTTCTAATTCTTCCTGATTCAGCTTTGGAAGATTGTATGTTTCTAGGAAATTATTCATTTTGCCCATTTTTCTACACATAGTGCTCTCTTGAAGCAGTTCTTTCAGGAATGGTCCCCTTCAATTCCTCTCCAAGTACCCTGCATACCGTCTAACTTCCTGGGGAGACTTAACTGAGCACCATCTGTCTTCCCAGCCCCTTCCCCAGCCTGGACCCTGGAGGAAAGAGTTCAAGAAGACAAACCTTCCCTCTCCTTTTGTACCTCTCTCTCTCCCCAAGCAACAGTCATAATACTCGAGGGAAATGCAAAGAAAAAAATGGTAGACCAATAAAGAAAGAATACTAACAATTTTATATCTAATTACCATAAAAGTCTCAGAGCAGGGCTTCTCAAAATGTTGTATGTTATGTCATGTGCATCAAATCATCGTAGGGTACTTGTTAAAAGGCACATTACTGGGCTCAACTGCAAACCAACTGTCTTAGTTTCAGTTCCCCCAGAAACAGACCCTGAGACAAGGATTCAGCTGCAGAAAGTTGACTTGGGAGGTGATTCCAAAAGCTCTAGTAGGGAGTGAGACAGAGAAGGAAAGGCAGCCAATAAAATGTGCAATCTTATACCAGTTACTACTGTGGGCAACTAGAGCTTAATCTCACTGGGAAACTTTGAAAACAATATAGTACATGCATTTCAGAATTATGCCACCGAAGAGGAGAGGGAATTGAGGTCTGTGGAAACCAACTTCCCTGTTGGTTTTGACACTGCACTTGGGTGGCATTAATTCCCTTAACACTTCTGGCCTGCAAAGTCATAGCCTCTTGCAAAAAGGCAAAGGTGCTAGGAGTTGGGGGTCAGGTTGAGGTGCACCAAAATGGTGAGAATTGAAGAAATATGGTCAGGAATCTGACATTATCTGCTGTACCAACTAAATTAATATGTCTGTTTGTGGAGCTGGAATCTATGTTTGGAACAAGTTCCTCACACTACAGTTGGAGAACATAGAGTATTAAGAAAATGTAGTACAAGTGGGATTAGATGTCTAATTTTCAAATGCCTTCTGTGAATAAGAAGACATTTCTACCCTAACATCCCTCCCCCACCTCCAAAATATCCAATTTTAGTAAGCCCTCCTTTTCTTAGGATAAAAGCATAAAACTTAAATCTACCACTCACCATTATAATTCCTAGGCTGAATTTTCATTTTGTACCACGGGAGCTATTTCAGACAAACCCTGTGAACTTAAATAGGGAAAGTGATTCATTGGCATGTAAGGTCCGTTTCATGTTGATGTCAGGATGGAGAAATCAGATGGTGCTAAATGTTCTTTCAGGTCAATACTTGATGACTTCATAGCTTTCACCAGCAGTTTTAATGGTTCAACATTTAGCACTCAAATCCAAGAGCTTTTTGCCAGGTCTTTGTGAAGGAGGAGACAGGGGGAGATGCTATTGAAAGGTTTTTTCAGAAGGTTAGTTAATGCACTAGGGCATGGATTTCATTACATGGTCGCATAACACTGAGTGGCAGAACATATAGTGGGCAATCTAAAAATAATTACTGCTCAGATGTCGATTAACCAAGGGTTGGCCATGAGCCGGACTTTGGAAATGTGATGCTGGGGGCTGATAAAGCAGGTTCCTAGGATCCCGATCTTTGCTAAGGTTGCAGGTTGGGAGGAAATATAATCAAATTTCTGCTGCTGGAATTCTGACTCATTTTTCCTTTTCTCCATAATCATAAGCTACCCAATGCCCTTTGGAGTTGCAAATCACTAATAGAGAGATGTCACAGCCCTTGTTTGCTACAAATAGGAACCATCTTATGTATGATAGATATCAATGTGGATTATTATTAATGCTCATCTATGGTGGATACCATGCTCTTTCTAAAATACTGCATTGCCTAGAAAAGTACAGGAATTGAGCAGAGACCAAGGGAAAAAAGAGAAACTAGTCCAGGATGTGAAGCTGAAGATTCTCCTAAGAGAACCAGTAAGAAATGCTGGGAGGAGGCAGGGAAATGAGTGCCTGTAACCAAGGCAGGCACCCTAAGCTTTTACCCTCTGCCAAGCACTCACCTTACTATCTCATCTTTGTCTCTTTTCTTGCCTCCCTCTCCTCCCGTTTGCCCCCTTTGAGAGCTCCTTGAAGGCAGGGTTAAGTTCTGCTCATTCTTGAATTCTCTCTGCCTGGCATACAAGAAGCTCACCCTGTATTTTGGTGGAGTGAATAAATGAATAAAAGTTATTTTTAAAAAGAGACTTGTAATGCCAGGAAATGAAGGAAGTGCTAAAAGGAAGGAAGGAAGGAAGGAAGGAAGGAAGGAAGGAAGGAAGGAAGGAAGGAAAAAAGGAAGGAAGGAAGGAAGGAAGGGTAGGAGCCAACTGAAAGAGCTCTCAATGGCCAAAGGTGGAACAGTTTGAACAAAAAAAAAAAGAAAGAAAGAAAGTAGTACTGGATTATAAGTCAAAGTATGAAATAAATATTCATGAGTCCATACTAATATAAATAAATGATTGAATAAATTAATAAATGAGAAAAAAGGAACAAGTCTTCCATGCAGAAGAATTTAGAATAGGATCTAAATTTTATAGACACTCTACCCTAAAGGAAGTAGACCATAACTTCCCACTCCTTAAATGTAGGCTGTGCAGAGTGACTTCCCTCCAAAGAGGAAAACATGGAAAGCGGGGAAAGAAAAGTAACCTTGCATTGGAGAGACCTGACAAACAGTACTTTAGCTGGATGACCAAGGTTAACATCAAGTCATTAACCATGTTGATACTCCCTTAACATGATATGATGAAAATGGCACCTTTTCTCTGTGGCCTTTCTCCCCAAAATCCAAACCCCAGTCTAATCATGAGAAAACATCAGAGAAACTTCAACATAGAGGCATTCCACAAAATATTTGACCAGTCATCCTCAAACCTGTCAGGGTCATCTAAAACAAGTAAAGTCTGAGAAACTGTCATAGCCAGGAGGAGCCTAAGGAAATGTGACAACTAAATGCTGTGTTTATGTGTGGTACCCTGGATGTGATCCTGGAAAAAAAGGCATTAAGAAAAAAACTAAGGAAACATAAATAAACAGTGGGCTTTAGTTAATAATCATGTATCAGTTTTGGTTCATGAATTTTAACAAAAGTATCTTGCTAAGGTCAGATGTTAATAATAGCGGGAAAGGTGAGCTCTATGCGAACAATCTGTGCTCTCTGATCACTTTTTCTGTAAATATAAAACTTCTAAAAAATAAAGTCTATCAAAAGGAAAGACAGAAGAAGAAATGGAAGGGGAAAAAAGGAGATAATAGGGTTTATCTAATATAATAGGGTCTGTGCTACAGACCATAGGCAGGCCTGCTACAGAAAATGTGTAGCAACCACAGATGGAAAAGTACTAGGGGCCCCAGTGCAGGCACAGACAAGAGGCAGTTCCCCTGTGATGCTCCAGCAAACATTTCAGGGATGATACCTGGGCATTAGGCCTGAGTGAGGGGGCTTGCTGAGTGCAAGACTAGTGTTTTATTTGGTTATACAAGTTGTTTCTGAATGCAGACATGGCTGGAATTTAAAAGGCAATGGGCCCACAATTCCAGGCACCTCTGGCCTTAGGGGCATCTCACTGTTTCCATGCTGCCAAGGTCACTAAGAAAAGCAAGAGAAGTGATGGGGCACTGCATCCACATCCCTGCATTCCTGTCTCTTGGGTATTGTTGGCATGGCTTATTACCTGCGTTGGGAGAAACCGAAGTAAAAGTAATCTTGACTTGGGCTGAAGTTGGTAATCTCATTCATCCTTGCCACCCATACTGGAATCTGGCCTAGTACCTCTGTGATCATGGACTAGTTTGCACTTGGAGTTGCCTCACCCACTGACTACTGCTACCTTCTTCCATTTTGATTATCTGGCCTGCCCAGTGAACCACCATCTATTGAGGGCCTTCTGAGTTCTGGTGCTTTCCATGTTATTGCATTAGTACTACTGTTTATGCAGTGGGGGTTATCTTTCCCCACCCAGAGATGAGAATTTGATGTTCTAGGAGGAGTTGCCATCATACCTTTAAGGGCAGAGTTTATCTTTACATGTCCCCTTTGTGGGGACAGCAGAGTAGACAATTAGTGATCACAGAAAACCCCAAGCCTCTGGTAGCCTCACACATTCTCCAATCTATAGTTCTACTTCTTTCTGCCCCACAATCCTGGGTAATTCCCAGATCAGCCAGATAGTCTCATACGGTGATTAGCCTAACTATGGCCAAGAGTCAGAGACCATTCATTTTTTTCCAGTTCTTCCATTGACTCATTAGAGCATTCCTCAGTGTTGATGCTGACAGGCACACTCCACTGTGGTAACAGCACAGAAAATCTGATGAATTGATCACATCTCTTTGTTCCATTCATTTTGATAATAACCAACATTTATATCATAGTTTGAGTGTTCACACAAACCTTACCTCACTTGATTTTCCAAAGAATTCTCTGAGATAACCAGAAGTGTTGTCATTGTCTCCATTTCGCGTAGGAGAAAGCCAAGGCTGAGACCTATTAAGCAGCTTGTAACAAATTGATGTGGCAAGAAAGGAACAAGGGTGCAGGGAACCTAGCCCATGGCTCCTCCTGATACCTGAAGGAAGCAGTGTAATAGTGTATCCTAGGGCACCCTTTCTGCCCCTCTTATAAGTTCTATCGATTGCAGGTTTTTTAATCTCAAACTGTTTTAAGTCTACAAATTGGGGTTGTTGTTAAAATCGATGACACAGGTTCAAAATTACTTGCCCACTGTCATACAGCTAAGAAGATCTCAGCAAGACTCCAGACCTAATAAAACAATACAATTCCTGTTCTTCCCTCTCACAGCCCTTTCCTAAAATGACACTCTTCCTGGATGACATCCTTCACTCATATAGCCGTCCAATCTGTCTCTAGCCCAGACTTATGCTGAGCTCCAGATCCATTTATACAATTGCCTGGTAGAAATGTCCATTTGGGTGCTCCATACACAGCTCCAGGCAAACATGTCCGGAACTGAATTCAGATATATCTCCCAAACCTGCTCCTCCTGGGGGACTTCTCATTGCATTTAGTAGCACCACAGTCCAGTCCACTGCACAAATCAGAAGCTTAGGAGTGCTGTGACAGTGCCCCCCCCCACCTCTCTTTTACCACCACACTCAATTTGCGAGCCTTCTCAATTCTTTCTCCTAAACATGTCTCCAATCACTCTTCATCACCCCATATCTCTAAATCCTTTATTCTTTATCTTCCCCAGTGATCTCCTTGCTTTGAGTCTCACCCACCCCTCAAACTCTTCTCTGCCTGGCAAAGTAGCCCCCCCATACAGATCTGGCCCTACCTAGCTACAGTTCCAGCCTTATTACCCTCACTTTACCTCAGACACATTGTGTTCCAACAAAACCATAGTATTAATACAACCAGTCCACAAACAATCATGAACCTGCTGGGCCTAGAATGCCCAGTCTCCACATTCAAGACTCAGTTCAACAACCATTGTCACTTCCTCTATGAAGCATTCCACTCTCGAGGGAACGTTGCTTACTGTCTGCTTTGTAAAACTATTGTACCTTGAACTTCTTAATACTATGTCCCTTCTCACAATTCTTTGCTTACATACCTTCCCTGAACCACTACTACCACCATGCTAGGAGGACGAAAATTAAGCCCTACTCACCTTAACCCAGCACCCAACTTATAGGGGGCACTCCACAGATGTGCACTGAATGTATGCTGGAATTCATGATCACTGAATTCTAGAATCACTGAAGGAAACTTAGAGGTAATCTAGTCTATTCCAAACACTCATTCTACAGATAATGATATCAAGGCTCAGAGAGGATGTGAATTGCTGAGTTACATAACCACTTGGCAGCAGTGGTAATAAATCGCTTCAAATCTCCTGAACAGATTCACTCCTTTACCAGCTCTCTTTGCATGATTCCTCACTGCCCCTCACGCTCAAAGTAGAAAAGCCATTGCACCTGTCAGTATCTTTGTTTCCACTTATAGATGACGGAAATTACTAATGCTTTCCCTCTCTACAGCACAGGGATTTTATTTAACTATGGTTGAATACTATCTCTAAAAATGCTTTGACTTCAGAGGAGAAATACACCACAGCTGAGACTCAGCAGCCCACCACTTTGATTTCAACTTCTCAGTTTATTCTCTCGCTTCCTCTATTGACTTTTCCTCCCATGCAGACTGCAGGCCAGCAGAGGCTGGAGGAGAAAGAGATTTGCGATTTCCTCTTCCACTCCAACTCCACTTAAATAAGGAGAAAGATATTGTAAATAAAGTAAGACAAATGTTCCTGTACAGCAGTGGTAACAATATTGTCATTGATCAGAAGCTCAAAATTAGAATAAAAGGGTATTCAAGTTGAAGGTCTTGCACTGGGAATGCTTATGACACTACTCAGAAACTCCACATCCATCCATATGTATGTATATAAAATAGTCTGCCAAACCTAGGAGACTTTTTAGAATTTTGACATTCTTTTAAAAGGGGGAAAAGAGTTAATTTGAAAAAAAGACTGTCATAAAAGACAAAGAAAGGCTGTGGAAGTGTTCCAGATTAGAGGAGGCTAAAGAGACATGACAATGAAATACAACATCCGATCCCATACTGGGCCCTGTACTGAAAGCAAAACGTGCCAGAAAGGGCATTATTAGGGCACTTGACAAGATTAGAATGACAAAAAATTATCAATACAATGTGTTATATCAGTATTAAATTCATGGAAGTTGATCACTTTATTGTGATTAGGTAAGAGACTATTCCTTTTGTTTAGGAAATTCACACTGAAGTATTTAAAAGTAAAGGCTCATGACATATGTAAGTTACCTTCCAATGGTTCAGAAAAACATTGTATGTGCATGTTTAGAAAGAGAATGATAAATAAGTAGATAGATAATAGATAGACGATGGAGAGGTAGATATGGAAACATAAAGAAAATGAAGTAAAATATTTACAGTAAGTGAATAAATGAATCTTGGTAAAGCATGTACAGATGTTACTGTACTATTTTTATTCCTGCAACTTTTCAGTAAGTTTGAAATTATTTCCAAAGAGTTTTTTTTTAATCATGTGAACAAGACTTTGCATTTGTGATATTTAAGTTCCATTTGCTATATCTCCATCTACCTATATCTATCATCTATCTATTTTCAGTAATCATATCCCTGCACTATGTTCAAAGCTACAAGAACTAAAAAGAGAAATTGGCATAATATTTTTCTTTAAATAGTTCATTTCTTGTTCAGAAGAGAGGACATAAACATGTAAAAATATATAAATAATAATAAGCAGCAAATGCTGAAGGCCAAAGGAGCAGTAGCAACAAAAGGAAAGGCAAAATGAGATTTCGGGACTTTAAAGAGGAGGCGGAATTTGAGTCAGGCCTGTGGGTACTGGGTCTGGAAAGGAGCTGAAGAGAGGAAAGGACACCCCAAGTGGAGGGTGAAATGGAGCCAAGGATTTTAAGGGGGAAAGCACACCCCATAATGAGTAGTATGGCTTGAGAAGTTTCATGGGGTGGGGGCAGCAAAGATCAGGGCCGGAATGTAGGCTGGGGCCAACTGGGGACACCTGAAATGCCAGGTTAAGGAGTTTGGACTTTATTCCAGAGGTCAGCAATCCCTTAAAAGTGGCTGACTCCTCTTTCTTGTGGACAACACAGATAAAGCTGGTAGTGGGCTATGCCAATGATTACACGAAAGACACCAAGAAGGTCTCTCACAAAGATCCTACCTAGCAGAGACCCATTTGAAAACACAACTATCTTTCAGGACCTGATTTGGTACTTATTGTTCACAACTGAGTGCACATTAATTCAGATAATTCTATACCTTGCCGTTAATAACACATGGCTATTTTCAGCTATGTTGTCAGCCACATTGAGGGGGTGGAAATTTTTAAAGGAGGATGGAGAGCAGTAATTTTGGAGAATTGAGTGAGGGGAGACTGAGAGGTTATGTATGTTAGTCAGAGTAATTAGCAGTAGCTGCTGTAACAAAAAAAATCTCAATGATATTATGCTGAGATATGCCCACTTTGCTGAGTGTTTTTATCATAAATGGGTGCTGTACCTTATCAAATGCTTTTTCCACATCTATTGATATGATCATGTGATTTTTGTCTTTCCTTTTGTTTATGTGATGTATTACGTTTATTGATTTGCAAATATTGTACCATCCTTGCATCCCTGGGATGAATCCCACTTGATCATGGTAGATGATCTTTTTAATGTATTGCTGGATACGGTTTGCCAATATCTTATTGAGGACTTTAGCATCTACATACATCAATATTGGCCTATAGTTTTCTTCCTTTGTTGTGTCTTTATCTGGTTTGGAGATTAGGATGATGCTGGCCTCATAAAAAGAGTTTGAGAGTCTTCCTTCTTCTTGGATTTTTTGGAATAGTTTAAGAAGGACAGGGGTGAGCTCTTCCTTCAGTGTTTTATAAAATTCTCCTGTGAATCCATCTGGTCCAGGGCTTTTGTGCCTGGAATTTTTTGATTACTGCTTCAATTTCACCAGCTGTTATTGGTCTTTTCAGGCTTTCTACTTCTTCATTCAGTTTTGGAAGATTATATTTTTGTAGAAATTTGTCCACTTCACCCAGGTTTTCAAATTTCTTGGCATATAGTTGTTCATAGTAATTTCATACAATCCT
>PVJD01016702.1:0-20070 GCA_004026545.1 Mormoops blainvillei
GTGAAAAACATGACTTGTGTGTTTATTCTTCCTAAACATTTCTTAGACATACTACATATTTATGCAACTATCAAAGGTATGTAGTATTGTCTGCAAATTTTAAGTTCTGTATAAGTATCACTGTACTATGCAAATCATTCCGTAACCTGCTTTGATGGCTCAATACCATCTTTTGAGATATATTTTGTTGCTGAGGGATGAGGCTGTAGCTCATTTATTCTGATGGCTGAACAAAATTCCTGAGGGAATGGTATTGATTGTAGATTTCGGAGTCCTCCTTTTTGAACATCTATAACATGAGGCTATATTATTCGATACATAGTTGTTTGGGATTATTACATCTTCTCGATAGATTCAATGTTCTAATAATATCATTGGTGGTGGAAATCAGGCTCTCCCATGGGACTGTGAGGAAAGCATTCCAAGGATGCATGCACAGGAGACTGTGGTGTAGAAAAGTGGCTTATTAGTGTGGAGGGCTGCCCGTGTCCCCTGTGTCCCATCTGTCTCCATCCCACCACGGAAAAAGTCCAACTGTGTCTTCAGCGAGGCCAAAACAAAAGTCAGCGCCCTGGGTTTCTGCTTCATATTAAGGCTTAGTCCTTTGGAGCCCACGCAGGTAGCTGCTAAATTCATATAGTCGCATGCTCCCTGGTGAGAGAGAATGCGTGAAAGCACAAAAGCAGTACTGGTCACAGAAGAAAGATAGAGGGAGACAGAGAGAGCGCGCGCGCGCGAGAGCGCTTCTTTGTCCCCTGGGATTATATTAGCTTGGGTTTGGAATGAAACACGTGCTTTTGCAAAATAACCAATCAGCTTCCCAAGCTTCTGTGGGCTTTTTGATGGGGCCACTCCCTAGTTAGGCTGACAGGCCTCTGTGGTCAAGTACCCGCCCCGTGCCCCCTATAACCTAGAACCCGGAGCAATGCTATAATCCCTGGAGTGTGAAACTGTAGCTTCCTGGAGAAGCTAACAGGCTTTTGCTTCCCCAGTTTATTAAGCTCGTTGTCTAATTCCCTCTGCTGTCTTTCTTATGAATAACTAGTTATCTACCTACAGCAACAATACAAACTATTCCTCTTAAATTTCCTTCCTTCAACTATCCTTCTTTTATGTTGACGATAATGATTAATGTTCATAATTATTCCTGGTATCTGGTTTTTCGTTTCTCTTTATCATATCATATATTTTTATCTCTAATCCACCCCCTGCCCCATACATACAATCTTTTATTAAATTGATGGAGCTTTCTTTTTCCTTCTTCTAGTTGTTACGGAGTCACAGAGAAACCTCCGTTATTTTTTCAGTTGATAGCCTTAACATTTTAACACAACGCAGTAAACTCTGACGGCATCGATTGTGTTACTTAAACTCCATGTCTGCTTTGTCCCACCCCATTATCTTCCTCTCCTGGGATCGCTGCCCAAGGCCAGCTACTCACTGACTCCTAGAAACCCAAGGCTGGGAGTCGGGGAGGCGAGCTCGTGAATTTAAATCCCCTGTGGAGTCAGTCTGAGCCCTCCCCGGGGTGGAAAGTGTCCCGTGATCCCCAGGAAGTCCACTGCCCCAGGTATGAACTCTTGAGAGGCAGCCTGGTGCTATCTGTGGTCCTCGGCACCCTCTCCAAGGCTCAGCCTCTCTCTGGCCCTTGGTGCACAGGGGCTTGACCCTAACACCGCCCCCTACCAACACAATTGGCCGAGCCCTGCTCTCAGACCCCAGCTGGGAGCAGATGCGTCTGTACCGACTCACGTCCACACACGAAGACACACATCCCCACGTGCTCTCCTACACACACATGCACACCCACTGCAATAAGAGACTGTGGTTGTTGTTGGAGCATAAACGGGAGAGGGGGCCCCCCCAGACTCATGACACCGTGATCCCTAAGCCTCAGTTTTCCCTCTGTGGTAGCCATAGACATGCATCACTTAGATCTCGCCTCAAGGAAGGACTTGCCCACTCGGCTGCGAGGGATGCAGGAAGCTGACAGCCTCCAGCTGGCGCCTCCGGGATCCACCACAGCCTTTGAAGGAGCCGGGGCCCTGCTTTTCCCAGGCAGCCCCACCACGGACCGCGCACAGCAGGGTGGCTCGGGCATCTGGGTGCCACCTTTGCTCAGGGCTCACTGACAGGTGGGCAGAGGCTCTGTCAGAGCTGCATCAGGTCTGGGGCTCTCCCTGTCTCCCCCTGCTTTCTCCTCCTTCACCTTGCACAGGCTTCCCCTGACATGCAGTCAACTTCTGCAATCCTAACTCCATTGTAGCGTCTGCTCACTGGAGGACCTGAGCTGGCACACCTCCCCCTCCCCACCTTCCTTCCAGAGCTCCAAGCCATAGCATCTAGGACCGAGGGATGGTGTCAGGGGTGTCCAGCCCGAGGCCCCCGGGCCACATGCAGCCCAGGATGGCTGTGAATGTGGCCCAACACAAAATTGTAAATTTACTCAAAACATTATGAGATTTATTTTGTGATTGTAAGTTGCAGTGTATTTAATGTGTGGCTCAAGATAACTCTTCTTCTTCCAGGGTGGCCCAGAGACACCAGAAGGTTGGACACCCCTGTGACCATTTCAGAACCAGTCCTTGGCTTCATCACCTCTCTGTCAAGTCAGGACAATTCTCCCTCCATCACCTGCATACCCACGGACTCTGTTTTGTTCCTAGGTATATCGCCAGAAGACGCCCACCTCCTCTACTCCCTTACCCAGCCCCAGGGCCCCATTCAAGCCGTGCCAGAGTCTCTTGGAGGGGCAGCCATGACTAAGATGCCATGACATCTCTGGTGCCCATCACCAGACCCAGCAGGGTAAGGGATGACACGTGAGGAATGAAGGAACCTACACGCTGTACGCTATCACAGAGCGCAGAAGGGAACTTTTCTTCTTCGAATACCTGCTTGGGTCTCCCCCACCTTCCACTAAACCTTCGAATTAAGCTTGGAGTTAAGATGTGGCTCATCACAGGAAGAACTGGCCCCAAAGAAGGGGCAGCCTAGGGAAGTGATAAGTAGTTCATCTCGCTGGAGCTGCCAGCCCCACTCCCTGGGTAAAGGCCTCGAGGTCTGGGTCCCCTGAACTCAGAGGCCCAGGGAGGCTAAAGTTTGTTTGCATCCACACAGCCACATGGATGGTTCTGGAAGGGGTGACTCCACAGACCAGGTCCCTGCCTGGCCCCGGCCGTGCAGGCCAAGACCTCACTGTGGTCCTCAGCTGCCCTCCCCATGCCGTGGCATTACCTGGCCGCCACCACTGAGTGCCTGAGCTGGGAGCCATGAGTAGCGAGTGACGACTCAGGGAGGTGCATGAAGGACTGGGGGAGGCAAGGGTGGCCCCCACTGCGGGGATGAGGCAGGAAGCCGGGCAGCCACACAGGTTCCCAATGAGTAACTACAGATCCTTTCCTGCCTGGCTTGTTGTGCCTGTCCTCATGTCACGGGGGATGGCACATGACTCTGCCTCTCTTCTCTTCTCCTCCACCTCTGAACCCCTGTGATTCTGGAATCTGAATCCAGAAGCGAGGTGGGGGTTGGGCCAGAGACTGGGGTCCAGGAGGAGATACCTCATAACAGAATATCCCTGGGAGGAATCCATGCAAGAGGACATGGGGAATAGGGAGCAAGGGGTGGCTGGGGCCCCCTCCCCAAGCCAGAGGGACAGGGTGGCGGGATGGGGAACAGAGATCCCAGCTCTCCTACTTCCTGCTTCCCCATCTCCTGGTTCTGATATCCCTCCCCCACCAGAAGCCTTCCCACCTCATCTGACAGGTGGAAGATGTCTTCTCCTCATCAGGTCCCCTCAAGAGTGGGCCGGGGCTGTTTCCCCCACCTCCCGCCCAGTGCCTCAGAACACAGGGCTGGACATTCAGCAACAATTGGTTGAAGTATGGCCCATTTTAGCCTTGGTTTGGTTTGGTTTTGCTGTTTTCATTTTTCTCTACCTCTGAATTGATTTTGTGCTTTTTGATAAGTGAGGAAGGGTGGGTCCCCCCTCCAACGGAAGAACAATTCTGACAGAATAGAGAAGTAATTTTCGTCGCAAAGGATCTGCAAGGAAGCTTTTCTCCCTCAGTCACTGCTTCCTTCCTGGGCGCCCGGGACTGCAAGGGCACCCAGAGGCCTGGCCAGTCGCTCACTGCCTGCCGCTGCCTGCCGGAGCAGCCCTGAGCCAAGAAGGGGTTTCTTGGGGACCACCCGCTAGAACAGGGGAGAGGCAGCCGCTCCCCCACTGGAAGCCTTTAAGATTTCCCACCCCTCCCCAGAAGGTCACGTGCTGAAGGAGGATCCGGCTCCCTGCTTTTCCCCAATCCTCACTCCTCACTGCACAAGCACCCATGATCTCTGTCCTCGGAGAGAGCAGAGCCTCAACAGCCCAGGGGGAAAAGCATTAATGGTGGGATTTCGGCCTTCTCCAGCAGGCTGGGTAGTGTGTGTGTGTGTGTGTGTGTGTGTGTGTGTGTGTGTGTGTGTGTAGGGAGAGTGGTGGGCAGGGTTTCTGAGAGCCAAAGTCCATGGATTCTCCATTCATCTGGGACTCCTAGGACACTGTGCCAGCAGAGACAATTCTCCAGACTGAGGACATGATTCCACTGGTCTGCTGGACAACTGAGGCCTGAGAAGGGGTACTGTTAGGATCACAACGGGAAGCAAAGACCCCCTGGCTCCTGAGCCTAACCTGGCCTCCAGAAGTGGGTTGCGTATGTGACTAGTGAATTTTCAAACACTTCCTCCACGGAGGGGTTGGGTCCAAGCTTCAGAGTGGCCAGGGCAAAGGCATCTCACAGTTGTCCGCTGTTTGGGGACGGGCCGAAGCCAGGCTCACTGATTCCTGCTGGAAGGAGGTGGACACTGTGGGGAGTACGATAGCTTCCCACATCCTCCTCCAACAAGGGGTGCCCCTGTCTTATCTGCCTTTGTGTCCCAGTGCACAGCAGAGTCTGTGAGGTAGGAAAGGCAGCAGGGACAGGGAGAGAGAACAGAAAGCCCTAGATCCAGAGGGGCTGGGCCCTCATCCCTCCCCAGCTTTTCCCTGACTCCTTAACTCCATCCCACCCTGGAAGGTCAGTGGCTGGAGTTTCCCACGCCACAGGAAGCAAAGACTGCGTGGGTCCCCAGGGAATTCCAACACACGTGCTGGTCTGCCAGCGCCTAGGATTGAGCCTCCTTCAAGCAGCCACACATTCCCCTAGGTGACCCGGGGACATGCGGCCCTCCCACATCTGTCATGTTTACAATTCACCTGTCCCCTCCGCTACCACGGTTGCCACCTCAGTCTCGATCGCATTTTTTCAAGCCCTTGAAAAGACGGCAAAGCAGTCACCTGCGCTTGGTACACACGAAGATGCGCTCTAGGCACGAATAAACACCTCTGAGGCAGGCTGGTCCGATGTCACCCAGGAGGTCGATCTGCCCAGCCTTGGAAACAAGGCACCAGAGTCGAGAGGCCGGGGTCCGGACCTTTCTCTGGACCTCAGTTCCCAGGGCTGTAGAATAGGTCAGGCAGGAGGAGAGGGAGGAGGAGGAGGTCTCTGGTTTTAGATCGGCTGCGCAGAGTCGCGGCCCGCGCGCTGGGAGCAGACCTTCCCTCCCCTCGTGGAGGCGCTGGAACTTAAGCCGAGCCTCGCTCAGGAGGTGCCCCCACCGAAATGCGCGAGGGCGCGGACGCGCTGTCTTCGCTGAAGCCCGCCGGCCGGTGCCGTGCCGAGTGTGCCCTGACAGGCCGCCTGGGCTCCGGGAGGCAGCGAGGAACCCAGAGACGGGCCTCACTAGCTCTCTTGCTTGCCCTCGCGCGGCCTGTGAGGCGCGAGGGATGAAGTGGGATCACTGAAAATGGAGCAAACAACGCGCCCCACTTACTCCAAGTGGCTTGCAGCCCGGGACCTTACACGCAGGTCCGGCAGCCGGCAGCCTAGGGGATAAGAAGAGTCCTGTCCTGTATTGTGGTCCTGCCCACCCGCACCAGCCCTCCGAGGTGCACAAGTGGGAAACGGGGAGTCTGGCTGAGAGGCCACCAGGATGTGGCCCTGAAGGTGGATAAGCAAAGCGGGGCTGGGAGAGGAGGGTGGCGAGCAGGAGGGGAGAGAGCAGCCAGGCGCTTGGAAACGTCGTGAGCCAAACAGAGATGAATAAGACACATTAAGGTCTCGAGACTCCCGGCATTCAGTCGAGGAAGCGAAGGCCTGTCAATGCCCGGACACTGGGGACTGACGTACGGGATAGGCGGAGGAAACCCAGGGACTCCCGACTCGCGGGATGCCCCCCCAGCCCCGCCCACACCTGTGCTGAGGTCCCGCCTCTACCGGTCCATTGGCTGGACCCGCCGCCCTTCAGACGAGCCCCCGGGGCCCGCCCCCAGCCCCGCTGGGTGTCTCTGAGCGCTGGGGCCACCGCGGCAGCTCCACTCTGCCAGGTTTCCTGCCGTCGACCGCTCGGCGCACCGCCCGCCCGCCCACTATCGGCTTGGGGCCGCCCAGCACGGGCTCAGGGCGCACCATGCGCCCGCCGGGCCCGCTGCGGGGCTGCTGGCTCTGCCTGCTGGCCGGCGCCCTTGCCTGCGCCCTACGCCCCGCGGTGAGTGTTCACCGGGCCACCCAGAATCCCGGCAACTGGGGGCGGAGTGGGGGCGGCGCGAGACCGGCTGTCTGTGCGCACACCTGTGAGAAGGGAATAAGGGCACGGAGCACCGGGTCTCGCCTCCCCGCTCCGCCTCGGACCGGATCTAGATCCGAGGGGAGGGGTCTCGGGTGCCTCGTTTCTACCAGCACAGTCTGCAGTCCGCTCCGCGCGGCGATCTGGAACACCGGTGGGGGCGGGGGACGGGACGGTGGATGCGAGCGGGCTCCACACTTGCCTTCCGTGTTGTGGCTGCGGGTGTGCGTGGGGTGGGGAGGTCAGCAGGTACAGGGTTAAGAACTGTGGTTGATGGAAATAGAAGGTCTGGTAGACACGATGAGTGGGAGGGAGGCTGCCAGGGTCGTCGTTGTGTGCTGTGCCAGTTTAGAGGTATTTGTGGAGCGTTGTGTGTTTACGTGGAGGAGTGATATCTCAGCAGCAGACCCAGCACTGGAGATCCCAGGACCTGGGAAGGGACTTTGGGGATCAGGTGGATGACAAGTAGACCCTTCCTCTCTCCTCTCACTGAGCAGAGGTGAAAGGAGTGGGGCGCAAGGTGGAAGGTGCTGGGCAGTAAGGGGTTAGGGGGTGTTTAGCAGGAAGGGCCAGCCACGGTGCACGGGGAAAGCTGACAAGGAGCAAACAGCCAACAAGCAGTGGCCTCCTCTTCCTCCCCCATCTGCTGCATCCCCGCATGGGTATGTGAATGCCCCTGGCCTGTGCCAGCATGCCCCGTGTGTGGGTGTGCCCGTGTGTGTCTGTTGATGGCTCACCTGGCCTGCAAGGCAGATCCTGGTTGAGGCAGGAGACACATGGATCTCCTCCCTCCAAGATCGGGAAAGACCTCAAGACTCACTGAATCTACCCAAAAGTGAGGCTCAAAGACACTGGAACCTACCTGTCCCCTACCAATCAGACCTGGACTGAGGTTGATTTTCTCTCTACCCCTACCCCAGGGCTTGAGGAATCGGGGGTCACTGCTTGTGCAGACCATAACACCCAGGTGGGTTCCAGATCTGGCACCAGCTCCAGGTTGGCTGGTGGGAAGGTGGAGCATATTGATCTAGTGTCTTCTACCTCCCTTATTGTCATCTGCACCAGGGTAGGAATCTGTGTTTCCATCTATTAACATCTTGCACACCCTGAGGGTGGGCGCGCATGGCCTGTCCTGGGAGCAGACCTTATGACCGTTGACAGGATCTCCCCCTCCTTCCACGGCTATCCATGAGCCCCGCTGCCTGAGCACCCAAAACCCTGCTGAGGTCAGGACCTGTGAACGCAGCTCTGGCGCCACTCACAGCCCCTCAGTATCACGGGGCCCCCAGGCTTCACCAACGGCCCTCTGGCTCTCCCAGCCCTGGTCCCTGACCACGCAGATTCTCCTTGGACGGGCCAGGCATCTCGGGACCACCACTGGCATCCCATTCCCCCGTCCCTGGAGGCTTATCAGCCCAGGCGAAGAGTGGTTTTAGCAAGGCCTCCTCTTGTGCTGGGTCACATCTGCCCCCCCCCCTTGGGACAGTCCAAGTCCGGCTCCTCCAGGGCCTATCCTGCACTGTCTTCCCACGTGTTACTCGCCTTGTACACAGCACCAGCTCCTCCTGCAGACAGTCTTCCCTGATTGCTCCAGCACACTCAGCCCTCTCACCTCTGACCCCGCCCACCCTTCAGTCCTGCTCGCCTCCCAGCCTGGGCTCTTCTGACCGTCCCATGGGATCAGTGAGGACTTAGGTCTCTCCCCACCCGTGTCCCCTAGAGCCCAGTACAGGGCTGGGCCCACAGAGAGAGGAGAAGGGATTCAGCCAGGACTGGGTGAGAGCAGGCTGGAGAGAGGGGTCCCGGCTCCCTCTACTTCTCCCCACCAGCCACTTACTCCCATGCTGAATGGACATCAGGCAACCCTGCTTCAGCTGGACTGGAGCGGGGGGCCGGGGGGGGGCTGACATTATCAGAGCCATAAAATGGCAGCTGCAAAGTTCAGTTTGAAGGCCCGAGGCCTTATTACTCCTGTTTATGGTGCTCTGACCTCAGCCTGGAAAGGGGAAATCTCTGAACAGGAAGCAGAAAGAGGGAAGAAAACCTCCAGTGTCTGAGAAGAGGAAGTCCGTCCCAAGGCCACCCGTCAGGCCTTCCACTGCCCCTACCCCCTGGATGGCAGGCACAGGGGCTCCTCACTGGTGGCAGAACTGCCCTGGGCAATGCCCCGCCAAATGGTGGGGGGAGGGGTATCACAGAGGAGGGACAGACCCAGGCCTTGCCCAAGGGAGATTCTCAGGCTGGTAGGGAAGAGGAGAAGCAGTGACCCAGGAAGAAGAGCCCAGGTGGATGTGGGGCGCAGCCTCCCAGAGCTGGGTCTCCAGGAGGAGCAGTCAGGGAAGGCTCCCTGGAAGAGACAGGACAATGCCCTGAAGAGTTCCGGGAAATGGGCCATACTTCCACCTGGAATCATAAAACGGCCTCTGTTGGCAGGACCAGTGGTCCTGACCCCAGAGGGAGGGGGAAGCCCCTGGGTTCCCCCAGAGGTGGCATGGCACAGGGGTTGGGGGCGGGGGGGGGGGCTTGGCTTCTCTAGCTCCTCTGTGAGGCGGGTGGCCCCTGCTCACCATCCTGCTCCAGCCATCTGCTCCTTAGCCCTCCAGAAGCTGTCCACAGCTGCCCAGGCCCTCCTGGCCCTGCAGTGGGCTTTACAGCGCATGGTTGCAGCGGGGTCGGGCCTCCTCCTCCAGCGAAGGGACCACCTCAGCGAGACCTGCCCAGGGCTCACGGAGGCCTGTGCTAGAAGAGCAAGCTGCCATCAAAGGTTTCACCTTCCCACCCCAGTACCCAACCTTCCCTGATGTTTCTGAAACTTCCATGAGGAGCCTGAGCTGGGGGCGGGAAACCTGGTCCTCACCCCATTCCATGACCTTGGCCAGTTGGTCTTGAGAATTTGTGGAATCTCTGGAAGAGCCCCAGTTTCCTTGTCACAGAAGGGAGGGTGAGAACCCTTGGCCCAGCATGCAGGAGAAGTGGAAAGAGATGCCTGGGCCGGAGGCCAGCTCTACCCCTGAGTGGGACATAATCTTGCCAGTGTGCCTCAGGACTCTGAAATGGGTGTGGCCTTCCAGGCAGGACTCCCGGGAGACCCGAAGGAGGCGAAACCGCTGAGTGGCCCGTGGGACAGGTCATTCCTCCCTCCTGATTGATCCCCAGCTTGGGAGCTCTATGCGCCCCTATTCAGCCCTCTTTGCCACCACCTGCCCAGAGATTCCCAGGGCAGGCGGGCATCCTGGGGACAGGGGGTGTACTCATGACGTAGCCAGACAACTTGGTGAGGGGGGCGATGGGTCTTCTCAGGGTGAGCTGGGTGATAAGTGATGGGCGTCTCCACATGGTGGGCAGCGTCCGCAGTAACGCGACCTGGGTGGGCCGAGCCTGCGGCCTTCCCAGGGCCCTCACCGTGGCCTGTCTGGCCTTGGATGCAGGGATGAGGCCGGGGACTAGACAAGGCTCCATCCCTTCCTCTCTGTCCCTTCTCAGCCTCCCAGACTCCAGCCTCCCCTGTGTGACTTCCCAACACAAAGCAGCTGTCACTGCACCCGGGGAAACATGCAGTATGTGAAACCCTCACATACCTTAGACATATTTCAGAAAAAGAGAGTGAAACACAGTCGAATCTCTCCACCATATTACGAGTTCGTTTGTTTTTTCTAATTTGGAAAATTTCAAACATAACCAAAAAAGTAGAAAATAGTATAATGAACATGGAAATACCCATTCCTTTGGAGTGACATCAGAAAAATGTCAGTATACGAATTTCTAGCACTCATTCCCTCCCGATTCCTAGTTTTGACAGTCATTAGCCTTTAAAAAGTAGTATATGCATCATTTGCTTTTTTGGTTGAAATATTTTGAGATAAATTATAGACATCATGACCTTTCACCCCAAATTATTTCAAGATGAATCCCTAAAACCAAAGGACATCTTCCTGTATAACTATGAGACCATCATCACAATAACAAAAATTAACAGGGTTCCTTAATATCTAACATTCAAATCTCTCCAGGAAGCATTGAATCAAGTATCACAAGATGAGTGTTGATAGTATCAGGGGTTTTGGTCTCACTGCAAAGAGCTGTTCTGCCTGTGTCTTGTTGGGACTGCAGAGCAAGCTACGGGGTGCGTGAGGCTCGAGCTGAGCTTCCCCGGCCGCTTCAATCTTTCTATGACTCCCTCTCACGTGGCCCGTGGTGTGAGCCCCTATCTCTCAGGAAGTGGCTCTTATTCTCTCAAAAACAAGTTCTACCTGCACAGCGGATCATCAGAGGGCAAGTGGTCACCCGCCAACCCCTGTGTGTTGAGGAAGCACAGCCTCGTGGTTCCCTGTTCTGGTACCGCTGCCCCTGCATCACTGGCCATCCCCACCCTAATCCTCTGCAAAGAAACCCTGAAAGACTTTGTGCCCCTGAATAAAACTTGCAAGGAAAGCCCTTAGAGGGGTCCAGTCTTAACCCCAAGCTGAACGGCTTCGCTTGCCTTCTCTAGTAGCAAGACCCCTTGTCCTGGTACCACTCTGAGCTGTGGAAAGTTCTTTCATGCCCCAAACCCGCACCTGCATCTCTGTGTCTCCACCTCTTCCTCACCAACCCCCTCCGTGCATGCACACGAGTTCTCATTCCACTCTCCTACCAGCCGGAGCTCGGCCTTCCCCAAGGGGAGGTGTGGTTGGCAAAATATGGATTTGCAGATTTAGACTGCTGGCGAAAGGATGTAAAAATACAGGGCAAGGAAGAGAAATGACTGCAGGATGGGGAGAGGGGAACTCCCAGACAGGAAACCTCTCCTCTGGTGGGCACAGCTGCCACGTGTCAGCAGATGGGACATTCCGACCACCTGAGCCCATGCAGGGCATTAAGGCTCTGGCTAGACTAGGGTCCAGTGATGACGGGCAGCCTGGTATGAGGGGCTGGGCTGGGGCTTTGGCAATGACTGCTAACTCCTTAGTAGTCCCCTACTGTATATTACATGTGACCCTTGACACAGCCCTGGAAGTAGGTGGTGCTATCCTTGTGCCCATTTGCAGATGAGGTGGGGTACCTTCCTGCGGGCACCCATCCAGGAAATGGCAGACAGTCTGATCCCAGACGATGTGGACTTAACTGGGCTCCTCTCTCTCACCAAGTAAGAGGAGCGGCTGCTTCCAGAGCGGCTATGGCGTGTCACACGCTGCCCTGGCTTTAATGAGTGAAATGCACAACTAGGAAATGACAGGTCAGAGAACTGTCACGCATGTGTAGCCCTCGCCCAGATCAAGCAGTTAGAATTCCTGTGACCACCCCCCAGAGTCACGCTGTGCCCTTTTCCAATGAAATGTGGTCCGATTTCCACGTCTTTTCATGATGTCTGGGTTCCATTCTGTACCTCCCCTTCCTGTGTGCCCCCTACCACACTCGGCCCGCCCTTTCTCCCCGTGCTCTGTCTCTCGCCCCTGCCTCCTCCACAGCAAGACCTCCATCTCCTCACCAACCCAAACACAGAAGCCAAAAGGAAGGGTGTAGCCCAGGAATCTGACTTTGACGGTCCTATGTGCCGTTCTCTCTCGGTCCTCAGTTTCCCCCTGTGACTCTTTGTTGCCTGTAATTTCCATTGGAGTGACCTTAAATAAATCATGGGATAGGAGATGGTAGGGGGGGAATGGTAAGTGGGGACACTCCTGAGCCCCCTAACCTCTTTCCAATCCCAGCCTCCTCCAACCATCCCCAATAGGAAAAAGCCCTCTTTTTGACAAGACAAACCTTAAAAGCACAAATCATCCACAGTGGCTCCCAGTACTTGGTAATTTGCAGGCAGGAAGTTCTTTCTCCTGTCTCACCTAAGCCAGCCTGCTGCATTTTAGACACGTCTGGGACCAGCTGCCCCTCAGAAGGACCCCTGTTACCCCGGCACGCTGCTTCCGTCTCCCTCAGCTCCTCCTGCCATAGTTCTCTGGCCCAATGAGACTGGGGCTCTGATTCAAGGCCCGTTGCTGTGGTCTTAGGCTGCCCTGGAGGGGATTGGGTATGGCCCACAACGTGTGAGCTGGGCCCACCCCATCTTTCGGAGCCCCTGGTATCTAACAGCTTCAACTCCCAACATCTTCAGCCTCCTCAGCCTGTGCCCCAAATATCAGGAACCCCCGCCGAAGAAGATGGGGTTTTCTTCCAAGCCCCTCACAATGGGGATAGAGAGGAGTGGGCTCAGCTGAGCAAGTGGAATTAACAAACTTCAGTTGGTCCCTGACCCCAACCAGAGACTCAGGATTCTCCTACCAACTTTCTGTCAGTCGCCTCCCACATCCAGCCAACACCATGGCAAGGGACACAGAGGACCAAGGTGGAAGAGATGCTATGGACTCCCTCGCTCTTGCCTAGGTCCCTTTTGGGCTCAGGGACTGCTGTCATAGACAAGGTGTTGGCGACCCAGGATGTCCTGAAACTGTCTGGCCTCAAGCCCAACTGCAAGGTCAGGCTGACGCTAAGCTCACTTGGAGCTCAGCCCAGTGCAGGAATTAGTGAGCGCTGGGGAGAAAGCCCTGCTTTTTCCTCTCCACATGGAGCATCAGGAGACAAGCTGGGAGATACAGGCATTGGTAGGATTAGGAAGGGCCTTGAAGGGCAGTTTTGAAGTGTGGGTTTTAACTCCCAGGCCATGAGGACCACTAGGGATTTGAGGCAGGAGAATGAGGATGGGGACACACGTTATGTAAAGATCCTTCAGGTCGCAGGTGTTGGGGCTGAAAACAACTGTACCAGTTCTGACAGGAACTGATGAGGCCTGGCCTTTATTTATATCTTCCAACTTGTCTCCTGATGTCCCCGGGGCCCCTTGCTGCAGCCACACTCGGGTTCCTGCAACCTTGAATGTATTAAGCATTTTCATGCCTCCCTGCTTCTGTATACACGGCTCCTACTTTCTGGAATGTTCTCACTCCACCTCTATTTGTGAAACTCCTACCCATCCTCAAAGACCCTCCCATCTCTGCTGCCCATTCTCTATGAAGCCCACGCCCCAGCTATATCCTACCCTGGAACCCTTCCACGGATCGGCAGGCTTGCCCATATCCGGCTGGGAAGTTTCCAGCTTTGTGTGTCTGGAGTCCAGAGGGATAATGAGGATGTTTAGAATAGGGAAGTAAGTGGAAGAGGAAGCCCAAAGTCTGCCTGAATTCCTCAGTGATAAGGGCTAGAGGGAGCTGCCCTGGCCCCAAACCCCAAAAGGACAGTGGCCGACCAGATGCCCCAAGACGAGGCGGTGGAGAAGGATTGATGTTTTCCAGATTAGTGGTCGGAGATTTTGGTCCCTTCTGGGATTGTGCATTTGCTGGGTGACCTCAGGCCTCTTTGGGCCTCTGTTTCCTCCGCCCGTCTCCAGATGGGGCCCAGCACTCCACTACACTGTGGTGAAGTCAGGGCTCATCTAACAGACCACCCCCGCTTTATTCAGAGACACCCCAGAATCCTGGTTTACTCTGAGGGCCCCTACCCTGCTCTACAAACTGCCCCTCAGGAAGGCCTCTGTGACTGTGCTGCTGCGGTCGGCGGGGAGCAGAGCTGGCTAGAGAAGTTGACCCAACACCCTCCCACCCTATGCTGGCAGGCAGAGGTTGCCAGGAATCTTCTGATACCCTCAGTGACCGTTATTGGTCAAACGGCATGACCACAGCCCTGGCTTAAGAGATCCCAGCGAGGTAGGACATCCATTGTCCAGTCCTCAGAGCACGAGTCTTGACTCTTTTGGTTACAGGGACAGAAAACTCAAAGGGCTTGAGCTGTAAAGAAAGATATTAATTCACGTCGCTGGAAGCAGGGCTGGTTTCAGGCACGTCTGCATTCAGGGTCTCAGACCATGTCGAGAGGACCCAGTTTTTCTCCATCTCTCTATTCTGCCATTAGCTGCGTGGGCTTTGTCATTGTGCTCCACTTGGCGACGAGATGGTGGCAGTAGCTCTAGAGTCTGCATCCCTTGAGGTTTCCAGTCCAGTGGGAAAGAACAAATCCACTTGCCTAATTGCTTAATCCAGAGTCCTGGGAATGAGCTTCCCCACTCCGAATAGCCTGACTTGGGCCATGTGCCGGACGCCATGGACAGGAATGCTCTCATGGGCTCCAGGCTGGTCACATGTTGATCCGTGAACTACGAGTGAGGAAGAAGGTGGTTTCCCAGACAGAGATGAGGACATGGCACCAGAGGAGGGTAGAGGATGGTAGAAGGCAGCAGCAATAGATGCCCACTACCGCCCATGATGTGGGAGAGAAGAGATGAGAATCGGCAGGAGAGGCAGGAGAGGCTGAGGAGGCCAGAAGGCAACATGAACCCTGTTGCTGGAGGACAGTGAGGCTGAGAAGGGGCTTTGGGAGAGAAGTACGCTCTGAGCAAGCAAGTGGGTGGACCACAACCTGGCGTGGCCAGTCCCCAGGTACTTCTTCCAGAGGCCACCTCCAGGATCCATCTGGCCACCCCTCTTCCCATGTCTGAGCCAGCCACAGAGCCCTTAAGATGAGGCATCGGGAGTGTTTCAGTCTGGATACCCCTATGGGCAAGAGAGGACGCATGTGACCCTGACCACAGTGCATTTTCTTGACGCCTCATACCCTTTCTTTTAAATAGTTACACAAACAACTGCATCCTTTCCGTAATAGACCCGTGTTACTTTCCATATGCCAAGTTTTAAATGATGTATCAGCTAATGTAAATGATGTATCTTTACCCCAATTGGCTAGTCAAATTAATGGTTCAAGACGGGAGCCATGGTCACTGTGTGGCTTCCAGGCCTGTGGCACGTGGGCGAGGGAGGTCTGGATGCTGGGCAGTCCGAAAGACATCCTGGACGAGGAGGCTTTCCCTCGGACCTCGGCTCGGTCAGCTGTGGTGCTAAGCTAGGAAAGAAGGGGACCTCTGTGACAGTGAGGCTCCTCCCCCGAAGCCTTTACCGAGGGATGAGAGAGCTGTTGAGGTGGAAGGGATTTGACTGTGTGGCTCTTGGGCACTGAGTTGTCCAGCTTCAACTTGGACCCCCCTCCCTCTACAGCACTGGAGAGCTAGCTCACTGTCCCGTGGGGCACTTGTCCCTCAGTGGGGTCGACTCACTTAGAGCAGTGGTCAAAGCCACACTCTTGGTGCCTACAGGCTAGACCAGGACCCCTCTAAAAGAAGGAAACAAGGGGAAACCCCTCCAGTCTATGTCTCCCCACAGCCCTCCTACGAGAACCTTTTGAGTCAGCAGGGGACGTAGTTGAGGCCCATTTAGCTGCCGGGAAACTGACGCCCAGGGAGGCGAAGACCTTGTCCCAGGGTGGGGATGGACAAGTTGAAAGAGACACTAAGAATCTCTGATTCTGGAACAGCCTAGCTGGTCTCTCGCCCAGTCCCTGTTTGGGACTGTGGCATTCCCCACCAGGGGCAGAGATGAGGAAACTGACACAGGGTTGCTGGCGGCAACAGCCACATCCCCAAAGCCAAGGAGGCAGACAGCAGCTGCCACCAGCCCAACGGTTCCCCCACAGAGGACTTCACCCACCCTTTGCCACCCAACGGCCCCTAAGACCTGAGTTTTCTGGCTGTTGCTGGGCACCCATCACCCCTAGTCACGTGTTGGCTGCAGTGCCAGTGCCCCTCTGGCATACAGGGCTGGTCCCACCTAGGGTGCAGGGAAGGGGAGGGGAGGAGCTTGAGCTTCCTCATCCCCTTCTCCCCACCTCCCAGGGGGCAGAGGAGGCCTGGTAGGATGGCGGGCCAACCTTGAAGGCCTTCTCTTACTTCCCTAAGCCTCCTCTCTCCTTCGGTTTGATTTAGCTTGAATTATTCAAAAGCTAAGAACGGGGCAGTTGAGGTCTGGGCAAAGAGGGCTAGTGTGCCTCTCCTAGCCGGTGACCCAGGGGACTGAGCACAGGCTCCTAGAATGGGGACAGAGGCTGGAAGATGCAGCCAGTCTCCTGGATTCTTCCCAGGTCTGGCTCCAACTCCTATAACGAGGTAGCACTCGCTGGGCCCTGGCCGGCCACAGGGACCGAGGCAGGGACAGAGGACTCTCAGCGCTCCCACCCAGCTGGACAGTGGCAGGGTCCCACGGGCCAGCTCTGGGCTCCGAGGAGAGGCCCTCCCGTTTCTGTCCAGGTCATGCTACCCAGAAGGAGACAAAGTTGTTATAGCTGCTGCACTGTTGGGGGAGCCACCAAGGAGCCATGACAGGGTCCTCAAGGCAGACCAAGCTGTGGGGACAATGAACACAGTTTCAGTCAGATCCGGGTCAGGGTCAGGCCCTGCTTGACTCACGCTCCTGGAGCTGGTGCAGGAGATGTGGGCCACGGACGAGGCTGATGGGTCCCCTCCCTCTCTCTGTCCCCCAGAGCGGCTGGGTGGCCAGGCTGAACTGGGAGGTGTGTGACTACCTGCAGATGATCGAGATGGATCACCAGAAGTGTCTGGAGGAGGCCCAGGTGGAGAATGACACAGCAGGTGAGCTCCCTCCCCACCCCTGTGGGAAGAGAGGTGCCGCAGACCCCCATGGAGCCTCACTTCTCCTTACTCGTGAGCCCAGTTACATGTCACATTCATTGCACATTTGTTGGAGGGGGGAGCGGTGGGGAGCTGGGAAGCCGCTGACTGGGGAGCAGAGGTTGCTGGGAGAAACTGGAGAGCCAAACAGAAGGAAGGTACCAACAGGCCGTCGTGTTCCCAGCACCCACCCCAGGTCTGGGGAGCTCCTAGCTATTACCTGTGGAGAGCACACACATTGGGGTTCAGAAAAGTGAGTGCCGGCAACTCTGCCTTTGGGGGTCCCTACCCCTTTTCTCCAGGAAAAGTGGCAATGATGCCTATGGCTGCCCACCCACCCAGGGTGGGAGGCCCAGGGCACTGCCTGGTGGGGGCCAGTGACAGTGAGAACTCCTGGCCCAGCCCAGTGAAGAGTCGTGGCAGCTCACTGGTGGGAGCACTTCCGGGTCAAGTTCCTCAGCCCCTGGCTTAGTTGGGGCCGAGATGGAGAACTAGCCCCAGAACACCGTCGTACCATCAGCATCTCAGAGGGAGAGCGGAGGACATTCGGTGACAGAACCTGACCACCACAGGGGCCACGTGGAAGCTCAAAGCCCTCTTAGCAATCTAGAGCAAGGGGGGAGCCAGGCTAGTGCACGGTGGAATATTCACCGTGGGGTCCCTCCTCCTAGCGCTAGACTTTGCCAGTTAGCGCAACCGCACCACAGGCCCCTAGACGTACACACTGACCTCCCCACCCCAGCCTGCCCTCCGCAGGCCAGATGACCCATCAGCTCGTTATCCTGCTGATTAGACAAGTTAAGATCAGACTCAGGCTGAGCACAGGGGGTCCAGCTACCCCTCCGCAGGGGTCTGGGTGGGGGCTCCAGCCTGGCAGGGTGACCGGCGGTGCCAGGGGCCCCCACAGGTCGATGCCGCCCAGATGCAGCAGGGCCATCAGACCAGAGGACAGCACCCTCTACTCTTCACTCCCCCACCCCCACCCGAGTGCACCACACTTGGCTCAGCAGCCCTGGGGTGAGAATGAGGAAATGCGAAGTGCTTCCTTCAGAAGGTGCCGCCTGAGCCAGGCTCAGAGGGTGGGCAGGACTGGGACAAGCAGAGAGGCTGGGAGAGCGGGAGGCCCAGAGGCCGACTGCCCTGGGGAGCGGGGGGTGGGGGAGGCTAGGGGCCGCGGGGCGGCTGTGCGCACTCTGGGCCTCCCTCCCAGGCCACCTCCCTGAGACCCAGCTTAAAGTTCCGTAAGAGCCTTGCCCAGGAGCAGGGACCGTCTTTAACGCCCTCCCGGCTCCCCAGTCCCCTGCCGCCTCTCGGGCCGACAGCTTGGATGGCGCTCCCCGTCCTTCCTTCCTGGCCCTGGTGCCCAGGCTCTCTGCCTCCCTACCCTGAGGTTAGCGTGTGTGGCCTCGCCGGTGGCCTTTGCCTCCCCCAGCTCTCAAGGAAGGGTGGCCCCCCGGGCCCCCGAGAGCGAGACCTGGGTCGAGGGGTAGTCGGACCGCCCACTGCCTGTGCACCTGCCAAGACAGGGAGGCAGGACCAGGCTGCAGAGCCGCCTCAGCAGGCCCCTGTGGTGGGGTCCGGCAGCACGGACAGCTCAGAGAGGCCCGGACCCCAGACCCCCGCGTTCCTGCCGGGCCTGGAGCGCAGGCCGCCCTCAGGATTTGGATGAGGTCATTGCTAGCACGGGGTACCTGCCGGGTGCCAACAAACACCCTGTCACCAGGCAGCCGGCTTGGGATCCAGAGGAGGGCAGGTATGGGTCAGTGGGCTGTGAGTCCACCCACGACCTTGCGGGGCTGCGTGTGTGTTCAGGCCCGTGTCTGTCCGGGTCTGTGGCTCCATGCCTGATTCTGAGTGTTTTTGTGTGTATCTGTGTAGCCCAGACGTGCCTAGATGTATCTGCCCGGTGGGCTATGTCTGAGTTTTTTTTTTTGGGGGGGTGGGGGAGGGTGTGTCATTGTGAATGTCTGTGATACGCTGTCATGTCTATGTATGTGTGTCTGTGAGTTGTGTGTCTCCTTGTGCCTGTGTTTACTTGTGTCTGGTCTCTTCATGTCCAAGTAAGCATACATGTATGCATGTTTGCATGTGTATCTATGGTCCTGTGTGCCTGGGAGTGCCTGTCAGTCAGTGTGTCTCTCTCTCTATATATAAACAGGTCTATAAATGACCCAGCACAGGTCCCCACTCTGCCGCACCATCACCCACCCAAGGCCCCTGGCCGGGCTTTCATTCCTGTTGAGGTGGCAGCCCCCAGTGGGTACACACAGCCAGCCTGGGCCCTGTGTCTCAGGGGGTCTGGTGACATATATGGTGGACCCTGAGGGCCCTCCTTGGAGTGAGCACACAGAAAATACTCCCAGGGTCCAGCCCGGGACAACAGGCCCTCCCGACACCCAGCACCTCTGTCCCTGAATTGTGTGTGTGTCACCGCCTTCTCTGCCTGCAGGCCCTGCTGCCCCCTGCAAGCAACTTCCCGGGCCACGTCCCCCTACTGGCCCCTTTTCCCTGGCTGCCCCAGCCTGCCCACTGGCCCACGCCCCTGCACAGCTCACAGCCCAGCCTGCTGGTGCTGCAATTCCTGGAGGCCAAGCATGACCTTCCCAAGGATGGGGCGCAGTCTCCCTGTCCTCTGGGCTGTCTCTGGTGAGACTGAGCTCGGGGCCGGGCACCCAGTTCCAAATCTGTTCCCCGGGCCTGTGCTGCACCTGGAGACCCAGAGAGCCCAAGGCTGTCAAGGACCCAGACACAGTAGCCAGTCTGCAAAACGGGGTGTGCCCGGCGCTGTCAGATCAAAATTCCCAGAGAAGCAGCACCGAGCCGTTCAGAACAGGAGGGCAAGAGGTTTGCTGGAGAGGAAGCTTGTGAACAGGGAACACCACAGGCCCCCGGGCTACTTACCTAATTGCTCTCCGTCTCAGTGACTCATCGGTAAACTGGCGGGGGGG